>JASDQU010750651.1:18900-29658 GCA_032191745.1 Picea mariana
GCCTAACAACCTGCCTCTTCAACCACGGGCTTGACAACCCACCTCTTCAATCCATAACAACCAAAATCGGGTAAGAAAAAAGGGACGACTCAACAAATTACTGGGGTTCACAATGGTGAAAATGACTATGTCTATGTACTTGTTCAGTGTGTGCATGAAATGCATAAGGGATGGCCATCATGTTGAGGATTAAATTGTGGGAAACTAAATGGCCAGACTATTTAGAATGTTGAGAATGCGCAAGAAAAATGGTGAGATTGGTTAGCTTGCAGAATCTTGAGAGGGATGCAATTGTGAGAGAAAAATCCTTCGGAAGAATGGACAAAATGCTCTGTGAACCCCCAACAAAGGTGGAACTTCCCACATAAATATGCATGCATTCTGGGTGAAACTTTTCTCTCCAGGAGCATGCTCCTCTCCACTTGGAGTTTGTTCCTCTTCTCAAAGGAACTTAGGATGATTGGGTTTATTTCCCAAATTTAGTATTTTTTAGTAATACATTATAATATTCCATTGGGTTAGGCCCTCAAGCTTATCCCCTCTTTCTCAGCCCTATCCTTTTCCCCACCCAGTGGAGATTATTCCCCCATAAATCTTTCTTCATGGTCGGTCTACACGCAATGGTGTATTTTATTAATAATATGCATAATTACATATACAAAATCAAGCCCATTGGCCTTAGCATATAGGATCTTCGGCCTAATAAACACATAATCCTACCAACTTATAATTACTTGGCTCACCAACCTACAAACATCATTACATTTCACAGGGGTTCAACCTTGGGGTGTTACAATCCCTTCCCCTTATTTTTGCACCGTCCTCAATGCAACTCATTTACATAATATCAACAAGATTTTCAAAATCTTCAAAAAGGTGTGGTATTTTKCCYRCATAGCCTCTTCATTCTCCCATGTTGCGTCCTCAGGACCATACCAGGTTCATTGRACYTTTACAAGCCCTATGGCTMGATTCYAGAGMTATTTGATTTTCCGATCCAGAATGCGTACCAGATTCATTCAGAAAGTGATTTCTTGCTCCACCTGAATCACATTCYAATCAATAACATGATTAGCATTAGGTATATATTTCTKAAGCAAAGACACATGAAATACATTATGTATAGACATAGATGCAGGAAATGGAAGCATATAAGCTACTAGACCAATCCTCTCTAGGATTTCGAACGATCCACAATATCTGGTTGCCAACTTGGAACAGTTCCCCAGCCTCAGGGAACTTTTGTTGGCTTTCACCTTCAAGAAAACATGATCACCCACTTTAAATTCCATGTGGGTTCTGCCTTTGTCTGCATAGCTTTTCTGCCTATCCTGGGAAACATTCAAATTATGTTTAATCTTCAACATTTTCTCTTCCATTTCCTTGAGCAACTCTAGGCCAACCACTTCCCTATCAGTTGGGTTGTCCCATCTTACTGGGGTGTTTCACTTTCTTCAATAAAGTTCTTCAAACGGGCTCATCTTCAGTGATGCTTGATATCCATTGTTGTAGGAAAATTCTACCAAGTGTAGATAATCTTCCCATTTAGATTGTTTGTTCATTACATACATCCTTAGCATATCCTCTATCACTTGGTTCACCCTTTATGCTTTCCCATCAGACTCAAGATGATAGGCTATGTTGAAGTTCAGATTTGTTCCAAACCCTTTGAATAATCCTGTCCAAAACTTTGAGGTAAACTTTGGGTCTCTGTTAGACACAATTGTCTTGGGAATTCCATGCAAGCATGCTACTTCCCTCATATAAATATCAACAAAATTGGTTTCTTTATGAGTAACCTTCATAGGAATTAAATGGGCATCTTTAGTAAGCTTGTCCACCAACACCATGATTGCATCATGTTGCTTGCTTGTTCAGGGAAATCTTGTGATGAAATCCATTGTCACCACTTCCCACTTCTAGTAAGGAATGGGTAATGGACACAACAACTCAACTGGGTGTCTATGATAAACCTTGACCCTTTGACACTCCAAGCATTTAGCTATGTATTCAACAATCTCCCTCTTCATGCCTGGCCAATAATATTGTCTCTTGACTGTTGAAATTGTTTTATGATATCCTGGGTGTCCTGCATAAGGCACATTATGCATCTCTTTTAAAATCACTCTCCTCAATTCCGGATAATTTGGTACATAAACTCTATTTTTGTACAAGATAATTCCATCAATTCCCAATCCATAATCTTCATCTTTCTGTTGCATTTTAACTTGTTGCAATTTAGTTACCAATTATATGTACTGCAAATCAACTTTTGCAGCTTCATAAGTTCTTCCTTTAAGATCCATCTGATACATGCTAATGGTTGTAGCATGCAGTTCATGCACTCTCCTATTGAGTGCATCAACCACTTTGTTCTCCTTTCCTTTGATGTTCTTGATATCAATGTCATACTCACAGAGGAATCCCAACCATCTACTCTGCCTAACATTCAAAGTAGACTGATCAAACAAATATTTCAAACCGTTACGATCTTTCCTTAGCTCAAACCTCTTTCCCATGAGGTAGTTGTTGGGCACCAAATCGGGCTATCTTTCTGCTACATTTTCGTTACCTTTTTGACCTTTTTACACTTATTTACCTATGTTTACTATGCTAAATCTGTGAGATAATTACCCCTACCTTTTCTATTGGAATATTTTATTAATGAAGTAAAAGTCACGGAGTTTTACCTATTCGCAGCACTAAAATGAATGTTTGACCGCAGCTTCTGGAGAATAGGACCAAGACTTCATCCCGTAGCAGATATTCCCTTCACAGCAACAACCAAACCATAAAGAGGTCACGCAGTTGGAGTCGCAGATCCCTGAACCATCTTAGGCATTTCGTTGATTCTATCCATCTGGTACTGGTGTCATTCCAACTAATGAATATTTTTGGGGATACGGTTACCATGATTTTGGGGAAGAGGTTGTTCTCCCTTTTAATGTATAAAAGACAGTTTATTCCTGTAACTGGGGATGTCCCCATTGAGATTGTAATAACATTTTTCAGATTTATAAAGCACTACCTATTTTGTTGTCTTCATCTTCGTTGTAACCAATGCAACCCTGATCAGAGAGATGGGCCCACTCTTATGATCAGGTGCTGCGTCTTCCTGTGTGTGTTATTTATCAGTTTTATGCTTGATGTTACAGTGTGTTATTTAGCAGTTTATGCTTGTTGTTACAGTATGTTATTTAGTATTTTATGCTTGTTGTTACAGTGTTATTTCTTCGTTTATGCTTGTTGTTACAACGTGTGATTCTTATGAGTTCCTTTCGGAAGTTGTATTTAATCCAATTGGTAGTAATGTTTTGAATCTTAAATCATGAACCCTTGGCCAGAATGAATTGTACTCTTGCCCCTACATATACCTTGCGCATTGCCTTGAAAGGATACGCACCCGGATTGATAAATTAATGTAGGAAAAGGGTGAATAAATCATTCATACCTAGACCCCAACATTTTGGGGCCGTTGTCGAGGAGGCTGACAAGGTGAAAGACAACGATTTGGGCCAACCAGAGGGTCAATCTCTCATCCTGGGGAGAGAACGATTTTCCTCACTCTACTTCAGGTCCTGAGCATAGGTGATCTTTCTACTTGTTTTTATTTTTTCTTTTTTTCATTTTTGTCAATCTCTTGTCCTGGGGAGGGAAGAGTCTTTTGACACCCTACTCCAGATCCTAAGTTAAGATTTATGTCTTTCAAACCCTTGTGTTTTTATTGAAACCCTAGCTTTTACCCTGGGGAGGGAGGAGTCTTTTGACGCCCTGCTTCAGGTTTGAAAAGTATTAGGTTTTTTCTATGGTGTGTTTTGTTCTTGTCTAGGGTAGGGAAGAGTCCTTTGATGCCCTGCTCTGGGCCCTAAACCTTAGATTCTTGTCTTTTTAGCTGCCTTTATTTTTCATAAGATCTTTTGTCTTGGGGAAGGAATCGTCCTTTGACACCTTACTTCAAGACTAAAGCATTGTAGGTTCATGCCAAGACCCTCACTTGTATGAACAAAGAACCAAATAACGGGGGCAGAGGGAAAGCCCCAAAGAAAGGAGGACCATATTTAGGAAGAAAGACCTTCATCCAACAGATTATAGAAAAGGTTGAATCAAAAACATCATCTCACGCAGCCGTGAGACCAAGGGCATGAAGAGTGAAGTCTGAGGGACAATCAGTAGATCAACTAGTGTTGTCTACAACATTCTGGGGTGATACAACACAACAGGTCCCTCCAACAGTTGAAGAAACATCTAGTGGCATACATGAACAAGGAAATCTTATGCTGGCAGCAGAGGGGGAAGAGGTTGCAAGAAGAGCCTCGACAGAGTCAGACCACTCCAGCAAGAGAGAGAAGGTTGTAGCAGAGGGATCAAGTCAGTAGAACACAGAAGAAGGGATCGAAGGAGTATTTGCATCACCAAGGGACTGAGGAAGTGCTGCTAAAGCAACTCAGATCAAAGGGGTAAGGAAGCCTCAACCACCTCCTACAGAGTCTGGTGAAATACCCAGCGATTATTGGAAGATATTTATGGCTCCCACAAACTCCACTATCGAGTTTCCAATTGGAAACCTGGGAGTTGGTGCACCCACTAAGCCTATTCCATTAGCATCCCTACCAAACTTTCATGGGCTTGTTTTAGAAGATCCCAACACATTTCTATTTGAATTCGACATAGTATGCCGAGGGTATGACTACACGACGGAAGCCCAAAAGTTAAAAAAAATTCCTTCTACATTAAAGGGGACGGCTCTGTGATGGTTCATGGGCCTTGGAGGAAGCACTATTTCCACATGGGATGATATGCAGACAACTTTTCTGGAAAAATACCAAGATTACTGTAAATCCCGAAACATTAAGGAATAACTTTTCAAGTTCTCACAAAAAGAAGACGAGAGTTTGGAAGATTGTGTGGAACGATTCAAGTACACCTTATAGAGGTTGGGTCACTCTGACCTGGATAAGGAAATTCTAAAAATTATCCTCCTCCGATCTTTCTGTGAGGATTCAATGGAACTATTGAACATTGTGGGAAAAGGAGACATCTCTAAGGAAAGCTTCAAAGGTATCTGCGAGTTATGCATTCAGTGCTCAAGAGGACTTCCAAGAAACAGATAAGGAATTCACTTAGTAAAAGGGTCTGGCGGAGGTGTTACGAAAGAAGAAATCAGAAACCTGCTAGACAATCTGAGGACGGATATCCTCAACACCCTCTCAACACAGATGGATACGCTGCAAGTAAAGCAGAAGTAGCTAGAATTGGACAGGACTATGGAAATATTCTATCTGATGTGTAGAAAGAAGCATCCAGAGAGGGAATGTCCACTAAACTCCATAGAGGAATGTGAAATCTACGAGCTAAATCATGCAACAAGCTCATGCCCCTCCCTGCCAGGCCTGAAAGCAATATTTCAAGGAACGAGGAAAGACATGGAGAAACTATACCTCATGGGGTCTAGAAAGACATGGCAACCTAAACCATCAATGGGAAATCAAGGTATGTACTCAAATCCATCTCAGTATTTCAATAATTCTAATATGAATCCTCAGTCCATGCTCTATCCTTCCACGTGGACACAATAGCAGTTTCCACCATGGCAGCAGTGGAACCCTCAAGCTAGTTCAAGCTCCCCATGGGCTCCAACTTGGTGAGGATCCCCTCCTGGGCAGTTTCCTCAATCGATGCCACAATAGCAACTCCAATTTCCCTCTAATGTGCCTATGGGTAACCAACCTCCCCTTCCTCAGTTCCCAATCCAACCTGATCCGAATCCTAATAGCAGGGGAGTTCATCAAACTGACATTCTTAACCTACCTTCATATAACATTTCCACTACAGAGTTGTATTTAATGAATCTATGATCAGGGCAGACAGTTGATACTCAACCTCCTCCAGTTACCATTGAATGACTCGATAGTGAAGGTAAGGAATCAGAACCAATTAGTAAAGAGCCAAAACAAATTGATAGAAATCTGGCATCTCTTGTAAAACAACATCAATCTGAACCACCTTACCCAGAGAGACTAACTTTGAGTAAATCAAGCTATCAAGCTGAATTTGATTTATTAGGAGAACTGCAGAATTTATTTGTTAAAATTCCCTTGTTACAAGCTATGAAGGATGTGCCAATATATGCAAAGACTCTTAGGGAATACTGTTCAAAGAAATCTGAAAAGAAATCCAAAGACCCCCTTACCATTCATGTTATGGGAAAATTATCAGATTTCATGACGAGAAAGTCAATGCCTGAAAAGTATGGAGATCCGGGGAACCCAATTATGACTGTACAAATTAATGGGGTACAGATTCTGAATGTGCTGGTAGGCTTGGGTGCTACCATCAACATCATCACCACTGAAACCATGCATGCATTAGGTCTTTGTAACTTGAAACATACACCTATAGTATTGGAATTGGCAGACCGATCCACAGTCAAACCTGTAGGAAAATTGGAAGATGTAACAATTTCAATAGATTCATGGCACTATCCCGTAGATTTCTTGGTCTTACAGACGCAATCTTTGGTGGGCGGTCATCCTTTGATCTTGGGTAGACCATGGCTGGCTACTGAAGATGCTTACATTGGGTGTCGATCAGGGCAAATGGTTATTTCCAATGGGCACAACATTAAGGACTTAGTGTTATACCCACCTGCAGAACCAAACCCATCCATAAAACCGACAGGAAGCAAGAAAATTTTACATAGGAAAGATTCTGAAACAGAAAATGAGGAATTGAGGCCAGTTCTCACTATTGGACAAGCCCTTTAGTTGAAAATAGAATCGGAAGATGATGTAATCACCTCTTTTATGTATGACCCTTGCTTCGTTTCTGAAACAAATCAACAATTCATAGAATCTATCCTAAGCTGTGAGAATCAGGAAACAATTGAAACAGTAGAAGGATCAGAGTAGCTACCTATTGATGCACCCAATGAAAGTGTCCCAGTAGAACTAGAACCAGGAAAAACCCTGAATATTAATCCAACCCTGTCAGAACCTCAGAAGAAGCAACTTGTGGATGTCCTTCGGAAACACAAAGAGGCCTTCGCCTGGGATTATACAGATATGAAGGGGATCCCTGCTAATTCATGCACCCATCATATATACATTAAGGAGGATTGTCGTCCTATGAGAAGACCTCAGAGAAGGATGAACCCCGCATTGAAAAATGTTGTGAAAGAAGAACTTCAGAAATTACTAGACGTAGGTTTTATTTACCCCATCTCAGATAGCCAATTGGTCTCCCCATTAGTAATGGTCCCTAAGAAAAATGGTAAATTCCGAATATGCGTGGATTATCGAGAATTAAATAAGGCAACGCAGAAAGATCATTTTCCTTTTCCATTTATTGATCAAGTCCTGGACACATTGGCTGGAAAAACGTTTTTTTCCTTTCTAGATGGGTTTAGTGGGTATAACCAGATCCAGATAGCTACTGAAGATCATGATAAAACCACTTTCACATGCCCCTGGGGAACATTCACATACCGGGTCCTTCCTTTTGGCATGTGTAATGCTCCCGCAACATTCCATAGGGCATTTTTTGGAATCTTCTCTGATTTGATAGATGACAGTGTTGAAATCTACATGGATGGCTTTACTCCATATGGGGATTCATTTCTTGAAGGGCTGAAAAATTTAGAAAAAATTGTCGAAAGGTGTATACAAGCGCGTGTCTCGTTGAGTACGACAAAATGGCATATGATGATGGAAGAAGGAATTGTTTTGGGACATTTTCTCTCAGCTGAAGGAATCCGGATGGACCCAACAAAGACAAAGGTAATTCAACATTTCTCAACACCCAAAATGCCCATGCAGATATGCAATTTTATTGGTTGTGCTAGCTATTACAAGTGTTTTATAGAAAATTGTGCTAAAGTAGCACATCCATTTTTTCAATTGCTAACAAAAGATTCAGATTTTGTGTGGACAGAGGACTGTGATGCATCCTTTATGAGAATTAAGGAATTGGTCTGTAGCACTCCAATCCTTAGAGGGCCAGAAGGGGCATTACCTTTCCATATTCATATGGATGCTTCCCAAATAGCGGTTGGTGCAGTATTAGGACAGGAAGAGGACAAAATACCATACGCAATTTACTATGTTAGTAAGAGATTGTCTCCTGCTGAATTAAACTACAAAGTGACTGAGAAATAATTCCTTGCTGTCATTTATGCCATCAATAAATTCTGGCACTACATTACCGAGTATCCTACCTTTTTTACATACTGATCATGCAGCTATCAGGTATTTAATGAATAAACTTGTTACCCCTGGTCATATCACAAGATGGCTCTTTCTACTATAGGAATTTGATATCACGATAGTAGATAAACTAGGGAAGGACAATGTGGTTGCAGATTTTTTATCTAGGATAGAACATGAGGGTAAGGATACACCAAATAAAGATAATTTCCCAAATGAACATCTTTTTGCAGTATCTTCTAACATTCCATGGTATGAAGATATTGCTAATTATCTTGCTTCAGGGAAGGTGCCTTGACATCTATCATATAAAGAGAAAATGAAGATTATCCACCAGTGTACCTGATATTCATGGATGGTAGGATATCTCTTTCATACATGGGCTGACCAACAGATTCGACGTTGTGTGGCAGAAGATAATATCTATGAGATACTGAAGGTTGCACATGATGGACCCTATGGAAGACATTTTGCAAATAAAATAACAGGTCACAAAGTGTTGCAAATGGGATATTACTGGCCCTCCATATTTCATGATGTCTGAGACTATGTCCGAAGGTGTGATAGCTTCCAATGGATGGGACAACCTGGGAAAGCAGATGAAATGCCTCTACAGCCCCAGATAGTCCTTGAACCATTTGAGAAATGGGCCATTGATTTTGTTGGACCTTTCAACCCACCTTCTCATCAGAAAGATTACATCTTGGTCTGCACTAATTATGTAACTAAATGGGTGGAAGCCAGAGCGGTCATAAGAGCAACAAAACAAGTAGTGGTAGACTTTCTTTTTGAAGAATTTTTTTCCTGATACGGTACTCCAAGGGAAATTGTGTCGGATGGAGGATCACAGTTCACATCTAACATGATAGGAAAGATGATGTAAAAATATGGAGTCAAACATAGAGTGAAAAGCCCCTATCACCCCCAGGCGAACGGGCAAGTAGAAATCACAAACGAGGTATTGGAAAATATCTTGACAAAGACAGTAGCAAGTCATCGCCAGGACTGGGCACAGAAACTTCCAGAAGCTTTATGGGCGTACAGAACAACAACTGGGTTTTCACCATTTGAATTAGTCTATGGGAAAGTCCCCTTGTTTCAAGTGGAATTTGAGATCAATACACTTAGGACAACTCTAGAAGTAGGATTAGACCCATTAGAAGCACAAAAACACTGACTGGAACAGCTGAATGAATTAGACGAGATTCGGTTACTAGCTGTCCAGAAGACCACTGTTGTTCAACAATAGATAATGAAGTGGCATGATAAATTTATCCAAAGTAAGGTGTTTCATGTGGGAGATTGGGAATTACTTTACGATTCCCGATTTAAGGATTTCAAAGGAAAGCTTTGCACTCGTTGGATGGGGCCATACCAAGTGGACGTAGTGTTTGACAATGGAATGGTTAGATTAACTACAATAGATGAGAATCATACCTCGTTCTTAGTAAACGGACACCGTCTAAAACTATACCACTGTCCAGCCTCTAGAAACGCCTTTGTCAAACACCTCTCTAACTCATCTGAGTTAATGATTGTTGGAATGAAGGACACTCTCACTTTGCCTTAAAAATAAAAAAAAATAAAAAAAAAAAATAAATTATTTCTTACTTGTTTGTATTATTGCAGGGATAACAAACGAATATGACCAGGAGAAATGTAACACTCGGCATTGTTACTCCACCAGTGTTGCTATAAAGACATTGTTGTTACTCCACTGGTGTACACTGATTACTTCACGAAGTGTTGTTACTCCGCAACTACCGTTACTCTGCCGGTGTTGTTACTTCACAACTGTCGTTACTCTGCAACTGTCATTACTCCACAACTGTCATTACTCCACCAGTGTTGTTACTCCACAACTTTCATTACTCCGCTAGTGTTGTTACTCTGCAACTATCGCTACTCCGTCGTCGCCATTATTCTGTTGTTTCTTCTACTCGTTGTTGTTGTTACTCCTTGTTGTCGTTACACCCTGTTGTCATTACTCTGTCAGACCTTTTGCTGCTACTCCACCATAAGGTAGGTCCCCAGGTACGTCTCCGCTGACTTTTATGGATTTAATTAAAATATTCCAAAAAGACATCAAAACGTGTCATGGACGACCGTAATTAAGTTGGGGGGGGGGGGAATCGTCATAACAAATGACAACATACCATGAAAAACATTTATGACAGACGATTCTCATCAAACAAAATCTAATGATTTTGATATTCCGTAATCATAAATTGTTATGTCAAATGCGTACTCATACGCACAGAGTCATAATCGGTCACCTCCCCAACATGCTGCATTAAATTTCTGATAGTACCACCACAATCTGTCATCATTTCCAAACATACCATCGTTTTTTTATATTTCGTCCCCAAAAGTGATATGACATTATTTCAGTTGCCAACAGTTTGAATCCCTATCATTTTCCCCTACCAGCTAACTGCATTCGTTGTGTTGAATCTGCCTCTGCAGCAATGGGTGGACGATCTATGCGGCATGAACCTGAAGATACAATGAGAGTTTGGAGCAATCAAGAAGTATGGCAGGTCTTTAAGAACGCGGG
>JASDQU010750652.1:21586-38231 GCA_032191745.1 Picea mariana
CCAACGAGATAAATGTGGCTATAGTTGGCGTGGTCTGCTAGATTTGGCGGACCCGCCAACTAATTTTGTTTCAAAATTCATTCACATGTTGTCCTTGTGTGTTTCCTGCCTACCATGTGGTAGCCCCTGATTAAGAAACATGGCAGATTCTCATTGGGCCACGCTGCCCCCAACCAAGTTAGCACGCCATGTCAGCATGCCATGCCAATCATACGAACTATACAGACTGCCATGTGGCACGATCTGATTGGTCCACGGATTGGTCTGAAAAGACAATAACTAGGTGACATATGGTAGCCTCTAGTGTTGGCACGTCATCATGCCACATGTCACTTCCCTACTCCTTCCACGTGCATTTTATGGACGATGACATCATCTGTACGGATGTTGACGTCAGCAGTACGGATGTTGAATCATCCCTATTGACTGGGCTAGGTTGACCAAACCTTGACCACGAATGTCTTTCAATCCATAACTATGTTTGATGAGACATTTGCGCCATTATAAATCTTGCGACGCGCTCTTTGCGATCATGCCATTTTCACTGAGTTTTAGGAACTTTGAATTTTTTCCCTTTCTCTATCTACTAGAGCCATTATGAGCATTCTGAGTTGCCTCTATGAGTTCTGAGTTCTTCTTACCCTTCTATGGATCCTTTTTATACCACGCCTTCCTAATGAGAGATTTTTGGACAACCAAAAGATTTCATCAATCAACAAGTAAGTGAGGGAAGAGTCCCCTCACTTTGTCCTTCTCGATCCACTTTGCCTTGCTTGGATGTGTGCCTTTTAATTCTACTAGAAGATAATCAACATCACCCTTGCATGAGGTCCCTATCCTCCTCTCCAGGATGATATGTTCCTATAGTTCATCTAAGTACTCAAGTGTGAACTCATCAACTGAAGGTATTGAAACTTCCTCATCTTGATCCATGATCATGGGAGGCTAAAAACATTTCACGTTCTCAACTTTCACAACTGAGTAAATCTGCATATAAGGTGTAAGATCCAGATGAAAAGCATTGGTACCTCTTTTCTCTAGGATAGTGAAGGGTCCATAATGAATGGGCTTGATTTTTTTTCCTTCACCCTTCAATATCTCCTTGTTGATGTGAAGCCATACCCGGTCTCCAACCTAGAACTGATGATCAACCCTATGCTTTTCATGTCGACCTTTATACTATGCCTAACTTTTCTCCAACTGTTCCCTGACTACCTAGTGTATCTGTTGGATCCTCTGGATGAACTTATGGGCTCTGTCCTTTGTTCATTCTTCATTCACATCGACATATTTCCCATACATCAAATCTAAAGGAACCTTTGGTAGGTACCCAAAACATGTCTCAAAAGGTGAACTCTGAGTGGATGAATGTAAATCTCGGTTGTACACATGTTGTACATAGGGTATTTGTTCATCCCATAACATGGGATGCTTGCTGCAGTAGCCTAAAAGTAAGAGTACCATTGTTCGGTTTACCACCTTTACCTGTTCGTCGGTCTGTGGATGAAAAGAAATGCTCCTCTTCAATTTGGTGTCCATCATTCTCCACAAGCTATTCCAAAAGTCCCCAAGGAATCAAGTATCTCAATCCAAGACAATGGATGTGGGTAATCCAAAGGGAAACCAAACATACTAAAAGAAGATATTAGCATTTTGCTCAACAATGATATTCTTTTTACATGGCATCAGAATACACATATTGTTGAACCTATCCACTACAACATACAAATAATCATGACCCCCTTTGGTCATTTTTAAACCACGTACAAAATCCATGGAGACACTTTCCCATGGATTCGATGGAAAAGGAAGTGGTGAGTATAGCCCCAATTTTCTATTAATGGGCATACAAGTAGAACACATCACACACCCCTTTACATATTTAGTTACAATTTCTTTCATTTGAGGCCAGTAACAAAACCTCTGCAAATGAGCCATAGTTTTTCCTACCCCAAAATGACCAGACATAAGAGAAGTGTGAGCTTCTCGTATTACATGGACTCGTTCACTTGTAGGAATACATAGCTTTCCAATATGGTAGAGTAGTTTTCCCTGCAGACAATAGTTCTCTACCTATGCACCAAGGGTTAGTTTCACATATACTTCTTTAAAATATTCATCGATTGCATATTTTTCTACATAGCTATCATGAGATAAAGAAGTATTCTTCAAAACAATAGAAGCAACAATAGGAGGTCTAGAAAGCATATCAGCTACCTTGTTACTTATACCCTTTTTGTACTTGATTACCAAATGAATTTTTTGTAGAAAATACATCCATCTGTAGTGTCAAGATTGTTGCAATTTGGTCTATTCTTGAAGATATTGTAAGGGTTGGTGATCTATATGTATGATTCTTTCCTTCCCTAACAAGTAGTGCTTCTATTTCTTTACGCTCTGGACTAATGCATACAACTCTTTATCATATGTAGGATAGTTAACAACATCTTGGTTAAAAGTTTTAGAGTGGTAACAGATAGGCTTATAATATTGCATCAATATTGCACCCATTACGTATATGTTGGCATCTGTCTTGATCTCAAAAGGATATTGAAGATTCGGTAGTGCTAATACTGGTGTGGTACTGATCTTCTCCTTCAAAATGTTGAAATCTTTTTKTYTCTTTCCTTCCCACTGAAAAATTTTCTTCKCACTAGTTAAGGAATGCAAAGGAGCTGCTATACCAGTGAAGTTGGGAATGAATCTCCTCCAATACTGGATTGCACCTAAGAAGCTTCAGACTTCAATTACACTCTTTGGCTCAGGCCATTTTACAATTACATCAATTTTGTAAGGATCAATTTTCAATTGTCCTCCTCCTACAATATGACCTAAGTACACAAGTACAGTCTTGCCAAATTCATATTTAGACAATTTTACATACAACTTTTCCCTTTGCAAAGTATCCAATACTTGCTTTACATGCCTCGCATGCTCATCCCAAGTCCTGCTAAAAACAAGAATGTTGTCTAAATATACAATCACAAATTCATCTAGGAAAGGCCTGAATACATCATTCATCACACACATGAAAGTTGTCGAAGCATTACAAAGCCCAAACGACATAACTAACCACTCAAAAAATCCTTGTTTGGTTTTAAAGGTAGTTTTCCATGCATCATGTTCTGCAACTCTGATTTGATGATATCCACTGTGCAAATCCAACTTAGTGAAATAAACAACATTCTTCAATTGATCAAGTAAATCATCTATGTGAGGAAGAGGGTATCGATTTTTCACCATGATTTTATTTAAATCTCGATAATCGACACACATTCACCATGTGTCATCCTTCTTTGGCACCATCACGATCGGAGAACCATAAGGAGATGAACTAGGCCTGATGACCCCTCGATCCAATAATCCATGTACCTACTTCTTGATCTCTTTGATCTTCACAACTGGCATCCTATACATACCCACATTAGGAAGAGGAGAATCATGTTGAAGATGTATCTCATGTTGGATTTCCCTCTTAGGAGGTAATCCATTTGGTTCCTGAAAAATATCATCATGCTTAGAAATAATATCAATTAATTCCTTTTTATGAGATGGATCACACCCTTGGAAAGCGTCAGATGTCCTGACATCTTTCTCTTTGACGACCATGAGTACATATCTCTTATTAGTGTTTATGAGTCTTTTCATTTTCCCTGCACTAACAAGTGTTGTATTTACCCTCATGCTATGAGCTATAACAATATATTCCACTCCCCCTTTAGTAAGTTGGTATTTGTTCTCATGATGAAATAAGACTGTTTTTCTATCATAAAGACAAGGACTTCCCAACACTATGCCACATATATCAAGTGGTACAACATCCAAATCCACTTCATCAATCAACTTTGAAGCAATAGCAAATCTGATCCTACATTGTTTAGTGACATTAAGTTTTTCTTTTTCACATACCCAACCAAGAGGATAAGGATTTGAATGTGGTTTCGTTTCAAGACCCATCTTATTGACAAGTGCTTCAGATATTAAGTTTACTTGGGAACCCATATCAAATAATGCATCTATCTTAGTATCTTTAGATACAACTCTTATATGAAATAACTCATTCCTCTTTCGTTTCATAAGAATCCAAAGGAATGTTCATTGCAAGAGCTTTCTTCCTAAATTCTTCTGTGAAACTTTGTACAGTTTGACCTTTACTTTGTCCTAAAGTTTTCCATTCCATCATTGATTTATGTAAATACCCTAATGGATAAAATTGCTTTCTTATCACTAATTTAAATTCTGACCATGAGGAAAGAAGATTACCACACTTACTTTTGTTATGAAGCTTGCTCTCCTACCATACGAGAGCGGTGCCTTCCAACCGAAGATAAGTCAGTTGCACTTTAACTTCCTCTTCATCAATATGTTGGACACAACAATACACTTCAACCTGTTGGATCCAATTATCTAGCTTTTCAGGATTAGCATCTCCATTAAACATAGGTAAAGCAAATTTTACATCAAGATTTAATAATGTTTTCTTAAAAGAGGTTTTATGGCTAGAATGATGAGAATGCTCAGAGGAAGAAGAAATAGAACTTGAAGGTGATGACAGAGGCTCAGGAGGATCTCCTCCAGCCCTTTGGTTTACCGAAGCATCTATTGACGATTAAATTTGCCATGAATTTTGGCCCGCAAAGCATTGCTAAAGCATATTATTTTAAAATCTAAATAATACTAGTAAGTGGGACCCCCTTGTAGATTGGAGATAGAGTTTGATGTTTATTCGATGTTATGTTATTGTTCGAAATTACTTTCATGGTTGACGATATCTTGTTTTATTGGGTAATGGATCATGCATGTTATACAGGGCTCCCTTGTTGTTCCAAGATAAAGTAACACCGAATTTATCATGGTTATCATTGTTGATTGTTCTTGTGACACCTGCAACAGACACATGTTAATAGTAACAAAGGAAAAGAAACTAAAAGAAGAAATTGTCCTATGCTAACATGTTATACTATGTGCATTAAAAAGGGTTGTGGCAAATCCGAGCTAAAATAGGATAGCCATACGAGTTGTCAAGATTGTATATAGCATGGTTGGTATGTGTTTCTACATAATAGAGGTGGTGATATGTGATATGAGTGGTGCTCTTGGAAATTAAAGGTTGTTGGTTCAAGGTGGATGGTTGGTTTGATTAGTAGCTAGTGCATACTAAAGAATTGAATGAACTTGTTGTAGGTAAGTAATGTGCATTTACTACACATCGCCTTACCGCTATTGTTGGATGCCTCCCTAGTCAAGCTATCTTCCAAACATTACTACTATGGTTATGCTCTAATTTCTCAACAGTGAGGAACCGCTCGACCAACTTTCATTTTAAGACATTTGATTACAAGTATGTTCATTTTTTAGCCCTTCATGAGTCTACTCTTGTTATGAAATGGATATTGTCTCAAGTGTATCATCTGTGCTTTCCTTAAGTATTTCGACTATGTAAAATGGTGTTTGTGATGAAACGTTGATGATTATCTTTGAAATGGTGTTGAATTCATAGCATTACTGGTTATCCTGGGCGTTAGCAGTCACAAGAGATCTTTGTTACCCTTACTAGTTTACTTAGAAGATCCTCGTTGGTCTTGGTGGGTTATTTTCACACTTTCGCATTGTTGTATCCAGTCTGTGGGGTTTTATGGGGTTTAACAACTGAAGCATTCATGTCACCATGCATTGTACATGTGGGCAGTTGATTGTTCTCACCACAAGAGGTCGCAAAGTGAGTTTCTTGTTCTTACTCAGCCCTTTCTTCACCTCTGTGTGGTAGTTGTTGATCAAAGGGCACGAGGGTCATACCCTGCGTGAAAATAACACTACCATGCCAAGTTAAAGCCTCACCTCATGTTATGGCCCATGTCATGGAATTGGTTCCCATCCACAAATGAAGCATAACCCTCTTTGGGTGTACACCTTTGGCCTCAAATTTTTCACTATTACGACAAGTCGGCTCTGTTCCTCCTAGGATAGCTATCGAGAAAACCCTTAACCGTCCAGTTTGGGGTTTCATAGGAATATTTTTGGGCCTGTCAAGTTGTTTTGGGTTATTGTGGATTGAATGAATGGTCGATTACTTTGGATACAGACTCGCCCAGTTGGGCGTATGGAAGTCATATTGGTTTGGCATTTGGTTACTGGCTCTTTGATAATGATGATAAACCCTACATTGTCAAATTGCACTTTCAAAGTGTACAGTAACCCTCCTTATGCTAATAACTCATTTTTGTTAATGAATAAGGCATCTTCCCTGATTCGATTTGATGCATGGGTGTACATGGTGTTTTTGAAAATGATTTAATGGGCATGATAACTGTGTTTTTTCTTTGGGGCCGAATGACTATTGAGCTGGATCACTGTAGAGAATTTTTCCACTACATCTTTATGTTTGTTCGACTATGTAACCTGGGTTTACACAACATAGTCGATTACAGTGTGATTAGATCACAACAATATTGTATTTAATCGATGGTTTGGCATGATAGATGAGTTATTATAATGGTTGTGTATTGTTTTTTGTGAAATGGATATGTTGCCTCATTGTGTTTGTTGGTTGCGCATTGTGTATAACATAGATAGATTGGGAACTCACACTCAGAGTTACCCACAGAGTTTTGAGCATGATTGGTTGCAACACAATCATTTGTTGATACAAGCTTGCTATCAGTACCTCGTTGGTTGGATGGGTGGCCTAGTTTTTTCAGTCACATTCGATTGGGCTTGCACAGTGATGGATTTACACTTGCATGATTGAATTATTCGACACATTTCTTGTGTTGGGTGGTGGTTATTGTTTGTTTAATTGTCAATTCGAGTTTTGGCAATTTGATATGGTTTTTGGGTGTCTATCCTTATTTATATAACGAAGTTCATTGCACTCAAATGGCATACCCGATGGTGATGATATTGTGACTTCATGGTTATTTTTGGAAATATGAATTGGGGTATATTTCTTGATTATAGGCAGTGGTTGATTTTGAATGGTCACAGATTGGATATGAGTATTGTTTGAAAATTGTTATGAAATGCAAGGAAAAGTAAATGAAAGGAACATAACCCCTTACAAATTGGGTGGAATACATATTTTTTGGTGGTGACATTGTGTTGGGTATTTGATTATGAACATAGAACTAGTTAAATGCACAGAAATTGTTATTTGGTCAAAATGAATGATGGTTGATGCACCTTTTTCATAGAAATTAATTTCATGAACAGTAATCATTTTTTTTTCCCTTCCATGATTTTCATTTTCCACAAATTACAAATCACCTTATCTTCCCATTTCATTTTTCCACTCCCTGTTCTGAGATTAATTACAGTAAAGAGAATTTTGGTGTTAAGGCAGTTGAAATTGACAGTGACTAGTGTGGATTATAGTGATGTTTTATTGGTTTTCTTTTCATTTGATTGTTGTTATCATTGAGAAGTAATCGTGTTTTACCCCCCTCGGATATCCCAGAACCCTTTTCCACCCCCTTGCTCAGTGCTAAACGGTAAAACAATTTGTATGGATTGGATTGCGTGAGTTTGATATATTGTTGAGCCAAAATCCACTTCATATTTTAAAAGAGTTGTCATGTATGGTTAATTAAAAGAATGTTACTAATAAATCATGCATGCATGAGTGAGATATTCAAATAAAGGCTGAAAACAAAGGCCTATTACGAGAAGGACTAAAAAATGGTTGCATCACAGACAGGGAAATATGGATTCTGAGTTGTTATTTATCTATGGATTTATGACAATTGACTTCAGGGATCTTTAGATAGCATGTTTTGTTTTGGATATATGAGTATTACTTTTGAAATAATTTCAATTTCATGAACTAAAATTCCAAAAATAAATATGTTGATGGGAGACACAAGGAGGTGTGTTTTTCTTAACTAATGGTTATGTTATGATTGTTATGATTGTTATGAACTAAAGGGAGTCACAAGGGCTCCCACCTGCTAGTTATTATTTATTTATTACCCTTATTATGATTATAATGTTTGCCCCTAACTAAAGTTGGTTGAGTCTTTAATTAACTTAACTAATGAGTTGGTTCAACTACTTCAACCAATTCTAATTTGTTAAAAGCAAAAGGAAAGGGAGGAACAAGAGGAGGATAGAAGCAGAAGCATGTGAAGGTTTGCTCTTTGAGTTTATGTTGAGATAGTTCAGTTTTCATTCATTCATATATTCATCACAGCCTAATTCTTTTTTGTGATAGCAAGGTCTTATTGTAGACAACAATGTTCAGGGGTGAATCAAATCATTCAGACACTTGTTTTTTAGAGGTGTTGATCTATCTTTGATAGTCTGTGTAGAATTGTTTGTTTGTGAATTAATTTTTATGACTGATAAAGGCTATTGTGCAGAGTCGAGTGGGCAGCAATATGTGGTAAGTTGATCCAGCTTTTAGAGTTCAGTTTTGGTTTTCTATCAGATGTCATTTTTTATGTTCCATTGGGGATGTCTAAGTTTGACTTTGGTCCAATATTTTTGTATGAGATTTTGTAAAGAAAATGACTCTTTGGTGAATTGGAATGAAATAAAGGATTGTTTTATGTCTCATATATCTTGATTATCATCTTGGTGTCTTTACTTCTGTTCTTACATTTATTTCAGCAACTTTATATTCAGAAAATTACATAAAAAGTTAATTTCCAACAAGCTTTTTGTTGATAAAAGACTAGCCTAAGCACTCGTAATTAATACTTGTGAGTTAGGATGTTATTTTTTTTGGCTATAAACATAGGGTGATATTCTCGTCTACTTTTCTTTAGCCAATTAAAGTCTGAAAATGCTTGAGTAAGATCAATTCATATATTTTCTTCAACAACATCATCCTATGCATATGCTTCATTTTTCTTCCCTTTCTTCTTCATCCTCTTCTTGTACTATCCATACATTTGTTCGACCATTTCTAACATGCGATAAAAGACCATGTGAAAACATTTCTCATGTTCATCATGTTTGTCTTCTGCCATTTTCTTCCTTCGGGATGCACGACCAACTTCGGTATTGAAAGTCTTAAGAGTTCGTTCACCCTAATTATGCTTGGCCCTAGTAAGCATTCACACTCAAAAATTCAAGTCAAAGACGACTTCTCTGATACCAACATGATCCGATATCTTTTCATCATGACTTATAAACAATTGCATTAAATGAGCATAAATTAAAGTGCACCATTAAAGAAGGGAAAACTAAAAAATGAAGAGACATAAGCATCAGATATGAACACAAAAAATTGATAACGGAGTTCATCCCTATTTGACTAAGTCTCCAGGGCCTGCTCTCAAATGAGTAGGCTCTTTCATTAACTCAGCAAAAGAATTTGGCAAAATACATAAGTATACCTCATTCTGAAATCAAGCTACAAAAATAATGCTCAGATCATAAAACAGACAGCACCATTGAATTCTTGGCATCGAATTACCCAAAAATGATTGTCTCCATGCCTCAATCTGACTTTGGAACTCATACATAATTGGGTGTAATACATACTGTCTAGTGGTGACACTGTGTTGGGTATTTGATTATGAAAAAAGAACTAGTTAAATGCACATAAATTGTTATTTGGTCAAAATGAATGATGGTTGATGCACCTTTTTCACAGAATGTTTTATGGATCACTCAATTAATTTCATGAACAGTAATCATTTTTTTTTCCCTTCCATGATTTTCATTTTCTGCAAATTACAAATCCCCTCATCTTCCCATTTCATTTTTCCACTCCCTGTTTTGAGATTAATTACAGTAAAGAGAATTTTGGTGTTACGACAGTTGAAATTGACAGTGACTGGTGTGGATTATAGTGATGTTTTATTGGTTTAATTTTCAATTGATTGTTTTTATCATTGAAGAGTAACCATGTTTTTTCCCCCTTACTATATCATATTTTCACTCAATATAACCCCCTCACATATCCCAGAACCCTTTTCCACCCCCTTCTCAATGATAAACGGTAAAAATATTTGTATGGATTGGATTGCATGAGTCTGATATATTGTTGAGCCAAAATCCACTTCATATTTTAAAATAGTTGTCATGTATGGTTAATTAAAAGAATGTTACTAATCAATCATGCATGTAGGAGTGAGATATTCAAATAAAGGTTGAAAACAAAGGCATATTACGAGAAGGACTAAAAAATGGTTGCGTCGTAGACAGGGAAATATGGATTCTTAGTTGTTATTTATCTGTGGATTTATGACAATTGACTTCAGGGATCTTTAGACAACATGTTTTATTTTGGATATATGAGTATTATTTTTGAAATAATTTCAATTTCATGAGCTAAAATTGCCAAAAGTAAATATGTTGATGGGAGACACAAGGAGGTGTTTTTTTCTTAAATAATGGTTATGTTATGATTGGTATGATTGTTATGAACTAAAGGGAGTCACAAGGGGTCCCACCTACTAGTTATTCTTTATTTATGACCATGATTATGATTATAACTTTTCCCCCTAACTAAAGTTAGTTGAGTCTTTAATTAACTTAACTAATGAGTTGGTTCAACTACTTCAACCAATTCTAATTTGTTAAAAGCAAAAGGAAAGGGAGGAACAAGAGGATAGAAGCATAAACATGCGAAGGTTTTCTCTTTGAGTTTATGTTGAGATAGTTCAGTTTTCATTCATTCAAATATTCATCACAACCTAGTTCTCTTTTGTGATAGCACGGTCTTATTGTAGACAACAATATTCAGGGCTGAATCAAATTATTCAGACACTTGTTTTTTAGAGGTTTTGATCTATCTTTGATAGTCTGTGTAGACTTGTTTGTTTGTGAATTAATTTTCATGACTGATAAAGGCTATTGTGCAGAGTCGAGTGGGAAACAATCTGTGAAAAGTTGATCTAGCTTTTAGAGTTTAGTTTTGGTTTTCTGTCAAAGGTCATTTTGTGTGTTCCATTGAGGATGTCTAAGTTTGACTTTGGTCCAAGATTTTTGTATGAGATTTTATAAATAAAATGACTCTTTGGTGAATTGGAAAGAAATAAAGGATTGCTTTATGTCTCATCTATCTTGATTATCATCTTGGTGTCTTTACTTACGTTCTTAAATTTATTTCAGCAACTATTATATTCAGAAAATTACATAAAAAGTAAATTTTCAACAAGCTTTTTGTTGATAAAAGACTAGCCTAAGCACTCGTAATTAATACTTGTGAGTTAGGATATTATTTTTGTTGGCTATAAACATAGGGTCATATTCCTGTCTACTTTGATTTAGCCAAGTAAAGTCTGAAAATGCTTGAGTAAGATCAATTCATATATTTTTCTCAACATTTATTTGGCGACCGTACTGGGGAGCTCTTCAATATCTCTCTGGTTAATTTTTTATACTCGATTTTCATCGATACATATTTCTTTTTCTTAAATTGATTATTTGACTGTTCATGTTGCAAGGCAGCCCAATATCGTGTTAGAAAAACAGGACCGCGGAGCAATAAAATAAAACAAATGCAGAAACAAAACATAGAAGATACACAATACAATAGAGACACAGATTTATGTGGTTCACCCAGTGTGGGCTATGTCCACCAGAGAAATTGCCAAGTTCTTCATTTATTATTATCCATCAAATGAAGGGATACAACCTACGGCAAAACCCACTGTAACTTCCTCTTCTTTCTCTCACAGTCTCCCCTCTCAGAACATAATACTCACCATAATGCATAGCTGCAATACATTTCCCTCATAACAGAGGGTTTCCTTCTAGGGAAAAAAACCCTAACATAATTTCTATCGTTAGATCTGTGACCTGTTGGCAGCCAATTCACTTTTTTCTATCATCCTATAAGCTGCCTACACCTATGTCTTGCAAACATCAAATTTTCATCGCATTTTTCAAATAGACGACATTTTCATTTCTTGCGACATTTGCACATTTGTCTTCGTTAAGTTTTCACGACTGTAAGCGTGAAAACTTCTCCTTTCAAGGTCATATTTCGATCACTATCTGAACTGTCATGATCTTTTTATCGATATGCCTACAACACTTACCTTTTGTTTATCGTCATGTGGCTGGAAGGACTTTCGAACTATTGCTCATTGGATATTCTTATATTGATTGCATAACTTGATTTTATTAAGTTGGTAAGGCATTGAACATTTGGATTTACGCTTTGCACGACTTGTCTGATCATTAATTCTATGAAATGCATAGGGGTTTGATTAAAAAAAAATTATATACATATGATGTAATCCCTATGTTAATCTTTTCATAACTTATTGGCTGGTCAACTATATGAATAGCGTTTTGGCACCGTGATTAAATTTTGGATTATATGCATTGGCGCATTTTTGACTTGGGTTTTGATTTGTATGTCGGGTGTTTAAACACTATGGCATAGTGTTGGCGCGGATTGGTATAACGCTCGTGCGCATTCACCTTTGGTTTCATTGTTTGTACACATGACTTAATGGTTGAACAATTATTATGGAGTGAACAGCTTTGGAAATTGACGGTTGTACTTTGACCATAATTGTTTTGCATGGCAGACTCCACCACCTTCGCATGCGCACATTAATGCTTACCCCTTTGCTCGTTCATTGTTGTTGGTTCGGGTAGCTCTGCCCCTGTATGCATTGGTGAATTCAAACCCTTCCCTTACCATGCATTCGGCTCCATGGCACCAGTCGTGTGAGTTGAACCCAATGGAAACTAGGCCCTATTGATGTTTGATAATGCCCGCCAAGATTTGGAAGACAGTGGATGGCTTACCTTCGTGGAACGTTTTGAGGGTTTTAACCTCTGCGTAGCTTGACAGTTTGCCATGACCTTCGATGGTTGTCGAGCCAAAGTAGGCGATATACAGTTAGAGATTGATGAACAGTTCATCAGGTCAACCACGGGGTTATCTACTTCTGGATAGCGTTGGTTCAAGAATTGCAAGGTTGAGGAAGTGTCGTGGACATTGTTGTTTCAGTCGCACAAAATCACCTCCTGTGATAGAGGTATACCCGTAACTATGCTTAAGCAATGATGGCATGATTTATTGATGATAATTGAGCAGTTCATGACCTGCGAAGGTCGATATGGACTGGTGTTCCTCCACCACCTGTGTTTGCTTATGGTTTTTATGGGATACTCCCTCAGTATGCCTTTTTATTTGCATCGTAGCCTATTTAAAATGTCAAATAAATTCAAAAGGCACCAGGCTGACACTAGCCTGTATCATTATAGGCTTATCAAGATAATCATGGTTTATCATTTGAGTCTGCACGGGGATAGTTGGAGCAATTTCGTTGCTCGAAATGGTTTCGAGGATCCAAACCCTACATAGGTTGACAAACTTGTGGTGAGTGAGGTCAAAGCTATACCCTCGGTGCCCTACCATGTCCTGCTACCTAAACCCTCGGCCGACCCTCCTATCGACTTACCCCACACTGTGACTAAGAATGTTGAGACTGTTATGCCTATGAGCAAAAAACTTAAGGCAAACATTACCGCAAATGCTAAAGGGAATAAGAATGCATGTTTGATTTCACGGATGGAAAGGAACAAGCCAAAACCTCCTGTTGATCCAAACCCTATCGTCTTGAGTGAGGACTCTGATTCAGAAGTGGAGCGTTTCTTGGCCAGCGAATACCCCTATTCGCAAGGTTTTTGTCACGAACCCTCCTATGATTTTGTGTCAAACCTAGCCCCCTGCCTAAAAGACGACCCTAACTACCCGGGTATTAAATTGCCTCATGAAACCCTCGGCCATTTGGCCAAACCCTCTCCTGCTCTGTCTAAACCTACACACTCACCCTGTGATCAGTGCAATTCATGGTTGGAGCGGTATTATATTGATGTCCCAATACTCTAGTCAAAGATTCAATATTTGGGAGACCAGATTGCAGTCCTGACTAGTCAAAAGGCCAAGCTACAAGCAACAGATAAAAAAAAAAAGACGACCGGCTCTATCTTGTTCAAAAACATGGAATCATCCACGGCTGTTGTAAATTCCAAGCTGGTATGATCAAGCAGCCTCGTCGCTACACAGGTATGGAAAATTTGATATCATTTTGTTTGTAAATAATCTAGTCTGCTATAATGATTTGTATTCAGTTTTTAAACAATTCTGTTCATATCTTGAATGGCTTTGTTATATTGCGTACATCCTATATATGGTTGTGTTTTGAATAAAAAGTAATGTTGATTCGATATGCGATTTGATTATTCCCAGTATAGAAATCAATATATTTTGATTGGATTTGGGTGATCTTCGTTTGAATTTGTTTGATTGTTTTCTTTCAAATGAGTTGGTTTGTATCCGATTTGAAAAGGAGATTTTTATTTTTTTCATATTCAGTTTAGGACATAATCTTGCTCGGATTTGATTTGGTTATCATCCATGTGCTATGGTTGGTAAACGGTTTGATTAAGTTTGATTGTTACAATTTTACTCGGATTCGATTTCATTATCATTGGTATGCTATGACTGATAAATGTCTTCGGGAAGACACTTGTTGCGATGCTGTGTCGTGTGACGTTCTATCTTTGATTATTTCCGAGTTAAGGATAACGACTCTGTTTCTTTGATGAAAACAATACGCTCAAATAATCTTCATGTCTGAATTGGGAAATGAACCCGAATCATAACAACTGTGTGAAAATCTTAGCCAATCGACTCGCTCTGATTCTAATTTGGTAAGTTTGTTCTATGAGTCGAGTTCAGATTATAATTGATGCTCTGTATTCTAAATTTGTGAAATAAATTGGTCAAACCCTGATATGATTCGTTTGATTGAAACGATTGTGATCAAACTTAATCGATCTCGCTTGCTTACTGTGCAATGGTCAATGACCAAAATCTATAATAAATCATGTTCGATTAATCCTGTTATGATTTTGTTATGAGTCAATTATCGTTTGGATTCGTTCACAGCCTAATTCGTTTGCTATACAGTTATTGTGATAATCATGTTTGATTCACGGGTGTAACGAAAGGTTTGAGATTTGTTTTGTTTTCGATTGAATATGAAAACAACTTCATAATATATGGATTTGATTTGTTGAAGAACGATTATGATGCTGTTACATATGATTTCAATTACCCGACTTATGACAATAATCAAAAACAGAATATTTCTATCCTTGTATTCAATTAAATGATATGAATCTTTTGTTATATCGTTACAGCTACAACGATCGAAAAATGACTATGTTGGATTGGATCGTATCTCTTGCTTAACAATCACATACGATATGTTTTATTATCAGTTTCAATTGGATATGAAACAATCTTATTACTATTCGATTATGACTCTGTAGACCCGATTTCGTGGTAACAAAAGATCAGAGTATTCCTATCTCTGTGTTCGATTGAATCATTTTTTATCCTGTTTAATGTTGAATGATAAAATCATTTTAATCTCAAATTATTCGTTTTGAAATGGTTATTGGAAGATAATTGGATTGGTTTCTTCTAAAAGATTTTGAATCGATTCTGATTATGATTATGTATCTCATTTTGACTAGCTACAGAATCAGATGATTCTGTAGCTAAGTCTATAGAATTAGATTTTTATTGTTTTGTTAATAAAATATCTCTCTAACTTGTTATTTTTGGTCCATTTCAGGTGAATTCGAAATTGCATTGGATTGGATGGACGGTTTAGAGGATATTTGAAATATTTTGGTTTCATTTTAGTTTCTTAGTTTAGTTGATTTTGGAAATATCTTCCCAGATTATGTAAACAGTTTGATAACTGCCACAGGGAGGTTTTACCCTGTGGAAAAACTTATAAATACTTATTATTTTTGTAATAATGATCATCCTCATTCGTGGGAGAACAAGGATATGGAATTTTAATACATACTGAGACAAAAATTGGTGTTCTGTTACAGCTTTATCTTTTCATAATATCAATATTTTGTTTCATGTTTATGTGTATCAATTTGCATTTGGTTAATGACTACTTTAGCTATCTTAATCTTTGCAAATGATATGATTTAATCAATATAATCCATATCTGATTTCTTCTAGTATTTAAAAGACATAGCAATTACTTGATTCAGTTGGTGAACAACAGATTTCTCTTCTTCATTAATTGGATTATTAAGTATAATTTTTTGCATAACAGGTTTACCTTGTTGCAGAGATTTATAAATCATATAATTGTTATGATTTTTTATGTCTTGTTTGTCCTCTAAATAACTCAAAGAGCATTGTAGCCTATCCTTTACGAGAAGCTTCTGGGTTATCCGGTGCGAGTTTCCTTCCTCCGACCAGCTTCGAAGTCATCATACACAGGACAAATCTGGAGCGTTTCCAGGTCTGTTTGTTTAGTATATTTGTTAGTATTTTAATTAGATATATGTGTAGTTAGTATATTAGATTGTTTAATTTCAGTAAGTTATATTTCTTATTCATAAAATCATAAAATCAACAAAAAATATCTTTCCTTGTCTTAGGGCAGATTGCAAATGAGTTTTTTCAGGTTTTAATTAAATCTGTAAATTGTCAATATTGTATATTTTGTGAATAAGCTATATTACAGTTAGGAATTAGAAAGTCAATTAGTTTTAGTTTGCTTGTTTTAGTAGTTAGTTTTTATTAGATTAGTTTATTAGTTAGTTTTATTTATTGTTAGTTAGTTTAGTTTGTTTTATTTAGTTTTATTTAGTTTAGTTTAGTTTTCTCTTTGGTTTTCCTAGGACCTTAGAT
>JASDQU010750653.1:28032-38127 GCA_032191745.1 Picea mariana
ATCGACAAAACATTTGGCCTAGGGCACCATTAGAATCAATGGGGAACTCTCACTTAAACATCTGCCCTTAACCCAGTTATGAAATTAAACAAACATTTGTTAAGTTCCCTTATGAAGGGTTGAATTAGTGTATTAATCAATGGGGAACTCTCACTTAAACATCTCCCTTAACCCAATTATGAAATTAAGCAAACATTTGTTAAGCCCCCTTATCAAGGGTTGAATCAGTGTATTAATTATAGAAAAGAAAACATTAGGAGGGGATGTGACCCCACCTCCCATCTGTATCAAGGTTCATGACGCATCAAGCGTCACCCCCATACTCATGACACAAGGCCACATCTCTTATCACCACACTATTCCTTCCCCAGGTGAAAGCATTTCAACCCACCTCAATTGAATTGACGACTCTATGTGGGATTTTATCTCTGTTCATGGTTTGAATCTATGGAGCCATTCCCCTAAGCTCTGTTGCCATCTCAGTTCACATGGGAGTTGCATCCAGATCCTTAGTTCCTGCAATGATTTCTCTATCTGCCCCATCATTCCTGTGTATGTCACCGTCCTCTTAATTTCGGGTTCTCTTAGCAGTGCCAAATTGGGAATATAATTCAGATAACAGTAAGGATGCAAACAACAATTGGAATTCTCAGGGCTATTGGGTTAGCTCTTGTTACACAGGTTGCAGACAACAATTTCTCCTTTGGATACGTTATGTTAGCTCCAACATTACCCCATTCATGTGGCATTGCAGTCGCAGGCCTTCTGATTGCACTGACTGCAAGGTGGATAAGCTGCAAGAAAAAATGTCGCACCGACAAAATGAAATGGAGTTTGAGAGACTCAAATTCCCAACTTACCCATCAATTGCAGGAGCATGAGGAGAAAATGAATGAAGAATTGGCCACAGTATTGCACAATGTTAATCAACACTCATCAAAGATTTGTTCCCTTCATAGAAATGCCGAATTCTACCTTCCAGACGCTCCAGTTCAACAACACCTAGTCCCATCTACAGGTTCGGTTGCCTCATGCGAAGTGTTGCAGCCCTACCACATCATCCGAACATTATTTTTTCTATATTCCTTTGTCAAACAATATACATAGCTGAATTATAGTAGTTTTTTTTTGTGTATCTAGAAGGAATTCCGAGCCATTTGAAGAAATGTAAGGCTCTTTATCTTCTTAAGGCCTCTCGCCATCTTGAAATTTTGTATCTTATGGTTGCTTTTGCCTAAGTACATCCTTTTTATAATAAAACTCATAACCGTTTCTGTAAAGAAAATCAATTACATTCACAAATAAGTCAATATATATTCTAATATGTTTTTTGATTTGTTTAGCTAGTATTTTTTTTATAGTGATTTTAAAATGTTTTTTGATTTCTTTTTCTTTTCCAAGGAAAAATTTCGATCTTATTTATACAAACAAAATTACAAACATAGATGCTTTAGATAATTCCATAGGGGCCTAGAAAGTAGTCTCCTAATTATACATTATTTTTGAATATGGCTATACAATATTTAAAAAACTCTAAGTTTCTATCTTAATCAACCTACACAAAATTCATTTATTTCATATGTGGCAGTAGAATTATATCAAAACTTTTATACAATCCTCTTAAATGAAATACAAGAGTCCTAGGAGTTCGGGAGTTAACGCAAGATTGGGGTGCGACAATGGTTTTGAAGAGCTACGTGACAAAGAGTTAATGGTGTCGCATGGTAAGATACAAAAAAACAAAACCACTCTCCTAGGGTCGCGACAATGGTATTCTGGTCTTGCCACGTTGCACATCCACCAACTCATTGTGTATCAAACCATTCGCTCAATGCCACATGGAGTCAACATAGTAGTCCAACTGAACATCGAGGAAACTGATAAAGACCTGCTAGGTCAATGATGTATAACTCCAAGCCCGTCAAGGACCGCCACCTATAACATGGAGGTCCACGCTTAGTTTGGCTACCATGATTGATCCTGGCCACATCTATGTCGAGTCCCTGAGGACACTTTAGTGCCTATGTGGACCAATTCTACACTGCCACATGTCCGCGGATCCATGTTGATGTCAACATGACATCATCCAATTTTCACGCATTTTCCCCAAACTGCAAAAAGGCTACAAACCATAAAGAAAAGGACACATGTAGTCAAATAGGGGCACGAGGGAGAATGTTTAAGGCGAATGCAAGATTTACTAACAACCTGCCAAATCGGTTGGAAAAGATGTGATGTATAACAAGATATATAACATCGCATTTTCCATCCTTCACCCATCATTATACCTTTGCCTGCAGTCCGTAAGAGGACACCAATCATTTCCTCGACATGTGCATTCACGTAAACTCAAGATCTTCTTGGATCATATCAAGCATGGAAAACTGTTATCTTTTTTTAGCTGTTTGCACAAACATGTGTCAATCTCTTATAAGGGAGAACCATAGAAACACGAGCCACCAAACAAGTAATCTGGTATCTAAAGGTGAGTTACTCAGATGCCAGGTGTTTCAGATGACGACCTACCTATTTCGACCCTCCATCAAGGAGTGTATTCTGAACCATATTAGCCATAGATGTTGGGAAATGTATTCTACATTTTGTTAAGAAAAGAATGTCCTTCTATGGTATCATTAACTTGACCTTGAGGAAAAAAAGGCATTCGAGAATCTACCCTAAAGCGCAATGGCCAATCCAATTTTTGTACTAGAGAAGCTTGACACATAGGATTCAAGCGATTGGTAAATTGTTTCCTATGTTATTGGGTGTGGATGATGATGATGATTATTATCGTCCATTGAGACTGAATTGGTCTATTAGAACTTAAGAGGGTAAGGGATTACTTGCAATTCTTTATAATTTTTTTTGTGCTCGAAACGAATTAAGAGAAGCTTTCCAAGAACACCATAGTTTTGTTGAGTTAAAAGTTTAGGAAGTTTGGTAGTGTGACAAATATTTTTAAATTGAGATCTAATTAGGGTATAGCCTGGATAATCTAAGAGAAAATTATTTTCATCTTCAACCTTCTTAGTGTCACAAAGGTGACACACTTTTTCATCCCATAACATTTTAGGAATTGACCAACGCCCGGTTTCACTATGGAGCTTGTGAGAATTTGTTCTCATCTTAGCAAGGCTTATTTTTTTCTTTACACTTGTCAAAACATAGAGAAAATTTTGATCTTCTAGATTAGGGTTGATTACATCCTTATAATACCTTATTTTTTTTTTCCCTCTAACTCTTTATCACATCACATTTTCTCCTTAAATTTTGATTTAATGATATTTTTAATAGTATCCTTATTCTACAAAATGTTGTCTTCCATGATTCCCTAATAGCTTAGCCAAAACTAGGAATCATTATGCCTCTTGTCTTCCATGTTGTTTAACTTGTTCTTATACATTAGGTATCTATTCATAGTTGTGCTCTAAATGGTGGAAAGGATTTCCTCCAAGAGGAGGATGGGATAGGGCATATTTCATTTAATTTTGAGATTATCGGTTATAAGATTATTTTTGATTTTCTCTATCTTTCTCTAAGATTCATGAGAGATACTGCATCCCCAAAATTCACATCCATACAGAATAACAGGCATAACAAGAGTCTCAAAGAGGAGTTTCTTCTTATCCCATATCCAAAGATCGGATGATTTACAATTGTTTTCAAGCCCATAATAAACTTTCCATTCCCCAATAATCCTTTTCTCAATGCTATAATTCTAGTTGAGCTTGTGGTGAATATCGATTCCAAGATATTTGTATGAAGTCACTTTCTCCAAGTTGTTGTCCTCATATATGAAGGTATCATAAGTGATCTTATTGGATTTAGTGATCATGACCCGAGTTTTCTCTGTGTTAACAGTCATATCCATATTGGAGAAACAATCCTTGAGGATTCTTAGTTGGTTTTCAAGATCATGGGGAATCCTTTCCATAAGAACAATAGCATCAACGTAAAGAATGAGGTTGATGACTATACCAGTGAGAGTAGGCCCGACACAACCTTCATCTTCCAAGCAATATTCTAACTTGTCAATGCATATGCCAAAAAGGGTAGGGGACAAGGGAAAACCTTGCTTGACTCCAATACTGAAGTTAATCTCTTTCGACCAACCCTTAATGTTATTAAACTTGGCACTAACGTTCTCATACATCCTTATTGCAACAACCCTAAACTCGAGAGGCACTTTTATCTCTTCCAACTTATTCAAAAGGTTTTTCCTAGGAATCGTTTCAAAAGATTTTCTAAAGTCAACAAATCAACAAAAAATATTGGTTTTAGTATTGTGAAACTCCTCTGTAATGATCCTAAAGGTAACAACATGGTCCACAATTGAATTATATCTCCTAAACTCGACCTGGCCTTTATCTATTTTACCGTGAATTTCTATCCAAAGGCTAATCTTCTTTTCTAAAATAATTCCATAAAGCTTGGCTAAAATCAGGCTAATCATAATTGTCCTATAATTAGAGGGAATGCCTCTATCCCAATTTTTACAAATAGGAATAATGAGGTTTTGTGTCCAGGGTTTAGGGAAACTCTGCTTGACTACTAAATTGAAGAGCTTGTGTATGTGAGGGATGTGGAGAGGCCCTCTAATTCTAAAATTTTCAGCTTGGTAGCCTTCAATGTCCTTGTCTTTCCCATTTGGAAGCCTCTTAAACCTAGACTCTATGTCATCCAAAGAAAAAACTTCATCTTATGTAGGGACAATAGGAACGGTGTCCATGACATTAGGGAACTCGTAAAGTCTTTTAAGGTAGGAATTCCAATCCTTTAAGGGAATCATGCTATTTTATTTAGTATCGAGGATTAGAATTTTCGTCCAGAACTTCTTAGGATCAAGCTTAGATACTTGTGAAAGTTTCTCTTTCCTTTTTATTGATATAGTACCTTTTTTTCCTTTTAATTAGGGATTTGTACATATTGATCTTATCAGGTTTTAAGGAATCATTAGAAGCATCCCTAATAGATTTCCTAGCAATTTTACCTTCTTTATCATACCATGGGTTGGTCAATCTATTATTCTTTTTATATGACACCTCAAAAGAGAACTTGTTAATAGAAGTGGAAAGGGTAGTTGTAAAATTACGATAGAGGTATTCAATGCTATTCTTATAAGTTAGGATATTCAATTCACTAATTAAATCCTTTAAGTAAAGGTGAAATTTACTTTTGTCAAAGAGTAGATGCCTTTGATTATTCAAATTCTCTTCACTGGCGTTTCTGTGCACGGAAAAGTTTAGAGTTAGGGTTAAAGGTCTATGATCATAGTCGGGTTCATAGTCATTTAAAAGGTCAAAAATCACTATTTTGTTGGAAACGGGGATATCATATATCACATAGTCTACAACAGTACTACCTAGCCCATGAATACAAGTCCTTTGGTTGGAGTTTTTCCACTTCATTACTTCATTACTCCATTACAAATTATGTTTATAGAGAGAGGAATTACATTGTTGATGCCTTATAAAAAAATGGGTATGCAAATGGCTTCAAGTACTTGACATATCTAGGCTCATGAAGAATGAACGTTGAGTGAATATGATTGAGGAACTTTCATGTGGCATCTTCTCTGACACTTTATAGATATGTTACACTAGTGGATATTTTCCCTTTTTTCTCAATCTATGGATCTACATGACGGTTGGACAGTCTTAATGATATAATTTTGGTTAGTTTTGAAAACGTATTTGTATGTAAGAGGAATTGTATTGAAAAATTTGTGAACTAATTCAAAATAATAAGGCCCACTTTTAAACTCCATGATAACTTCAGATAGCTGGATGATATATGTAGTTATGTAGAACAATTTCTTGTCTTTTATTAGAAGTAGAAGTAGGAAGAAATCAATGAGTGTTGAGAGGAATATACAAAATGTAATTTCGTTTTTTATTAAATGAAATTATTTTTTTGTTTGTAGGGAAAAAGAAAGAGATAAATAAATAGGATGCAATAATTCATGGGTACAATGACTAGTTTTCTCATGTATGGCACATGAATGATTGATATTAACTTCATTGTTTTGTACATTCCCATGTTTCTATGTTTGGTTCCCTTGATTTTGGTTGGCATTATTTTGTCCATTTTCCCCTTGTATTTTTTTTTTGTACTTATTATTTTAGTTCTTGTTTTATCTAGTCCTTACTACATGGAGGCTTACCCATAGGAAAGAACCTATAAACTTTGGGAGTTTCTCATCCAACTTTCCCCTATGTGGAAAGCATGAAACAACAAAGCCTTTACTTTGGTTATGTAAATATGCTCAATAAGCTTGGAAGTTTCCATATAAATCATTACATTCATTACCATTGACATTGACACATATTACATGGCATCTCATAAAATATTTAGAAAAATAAAGAGGAATGTATTTACACTAACACCTAACAAAACACAAAATCAACCTAGAAAGAAGGTTCTATAGTTTGTCTCAACATGCCTTCAAATATAGTTCTAAACATGTAATATGGATATGGTATTACCTAACATGTATTTGCTGATGGAATACTATACTAGCACACGATGGACCATGAGCATGGTTTCCTCTAAAGAGAATTCGTTAGCCTACTCTAATAAGTCTCTATATTCTATTGTTTATTGATACCAACATAGGGTAGGTGAAGCCAAGAGTGCTAGATGAAACTAGCCTTTGGAAAGAGGCCCTCACCCTTCCAAAGTTTGATAAGTTTCTTATTATTTCTCTGGCCATCTCACAACTGGAATATCCTAAAAATCCCAAGAAGAAAAAGCAATCAATGTGATCCTATAGTTCTGAATCCTCACACCATAATTATTTGATAGGGACATGTTCCCAAGGACAAAGAACCTTCTAACATGAGTTTCATTCCTACAACATAACATGTTAGTTCATTCTAATGAGTTGTCCCTTCTTGTTTTTATTGATTTATTCTAATTTGGATAGCGTAGTGCTTAATGAATTTTAAATTTTGATAGCCTTGCATGGTTGATATTGATGAGATATCATTTTGTTTCTTCTAGCTATAGCTTCTGGTAGCTTCCTTATGGCACCTTCTTTTGTAAAAGGTGAAGTTTATGTATATTAATGGAATGTGAAGCTATATCTCTGTAGGGTGTGTGTGTGTGTGTGTGTGTGATATAGAGAGAGAGACAGATACAATATGTAAGGGGAGATCTTACAGTTATGAGGATACCTAGGTAGTCAATGATTCTTAGGGTTTTCTCAAGGCTTGGGAATGACATGATCATTAGGTGGCTTGAGATCAAGGAGGCATGGAGGAAACATTAGGGAAGACACATAATATGCATATACCTTATGAAGATCTTACAACATACAAGAGTGGACATATATGGTAGAAATGTATGGTTCTGAGAGGACAACATTGGTCGGGGAGGGATGGTGCTCATGGTTATTCACGAGTCAATAGTATATCCTAATGAGAAACATGGACCACTATATCTTTTACTATCATGTCAAAGGATCATGAGAGGTAAATTGCAACTTAGGATGGATTTATAAGGATCCATATAATCTTGCAAATATTCCCTCCAATAATTTAGGATGGAATTTATAAGGATCCATATAATCTTGTAAAATATTCCCTCCAATTGTCCAAATTTAGCTATACATAATGTTAGAGTTCTCACTCATCCAAATTTTGATTGAATTTTTGACAATCTATCAATTCTTGGGCAAAACCCTTAAGGACATTGAGGGCATTGTTGGGAAATGCATGATGTAGGATCATGGCATCATGGCAGGACTCTTGTTGTGCCTATAATTTGTGTTGAATTATTGTCAAATTTATGGTTATAAAGAAGTTCCATTTACAACAAGATTAACTCACTCGAATCTATTAATTGTGAAAACAAATATCTTTAAATTCTCTATTTAAAGTACCTTGTTTAATTTTACTAACAATATATTAATAGTCAATAATAAAAAATCTTGAATTTTTCTTCAATTTTTTTGAAGTACCTTATTTATTTATATTAACAATTACATTCACAAATAACTCAATATACATTCCAATATGTTTTTCTATTTGTTTAGCTAGTAGTTTTTATAGTGATTTAAAGAAGTTTTTCCATTTCTTTTTCTTTTCCAAGGAAAAATATCCAACAATTTTATTTATACAAACAAAATCACTAACATAGTTACTTTAGATCATTCTATAGGGGCCTAGAAAGTAGTCTCCTAATTATACATTTTTTAGTATGACTATATAACAATCCTAGGAGTTCAAAGAAACACACACACACACATTCTATTTGTTTAGCTAGTAGTTTTTATAGTGATTTAAAGAAGTTTTTCCATTTCTTTTTCTTTTCCAAGGAAAAATATCCAACAATTTTATTTATACAAACAAAATCACTAACATAGTTACTTTAGATCATTCTATAGGGGCCTAGAAAGTAGTCTCCTAATTATACATTTTTTAGTATGACTATATAACAATCCTAGGAGTTCAAAGAAACACACACACACACATTCTATTTGTTTAGCTAGTAGTTTTTATAGTGATTTAAAGAAGTTTTTCCATTTCTTTTTCTTTTCCAAGGAAAAATATCCAACAATTTTATTTATACAAACAAAATCACTAACATAGTTACTTTAGATCATTCTATAGGGGCCTAGAAAGTAGTCTCCTAATTATACATTTTTTAGTATGACTATATAACAATCCTAGGAGTTCAAAGAAACACACACACACACACACACACACACACACACACATATGAACAAGGAAGCTGATTATTTGTTTGGGTGCTCTTTTAATTCAATCCTATCTTTGGACAATCAGCTTCCTTGTTCATATCTATATAAACATGTTCAAATGTGATGTAAGAGAAAACATATTTGTTATTGATAATATCAATAAATAAAAGTTACAGTGTGAAATTGCATAATTTTTTTTTTCCTTTCATCTTCAATAACCAACCAGAAATCACCCTAAATTATAACCATCAAACAATCACCATAAACTATAACCATCAGTCAATCACCATAAATTTGAAAGAGAGTTACTCCATTTTCTAGAGCCACACTAACCCAAGTTTTACACATCTAAAATAACAACAATATCACATACACATTACCACATTACACAACAAATAATTGGAACAGAAGCCATAAATCACCCTAAATTATAACCATCAAACAATCACCATAAACTATAACCATCAGTCAATCGCCATAAATTTGAAAGAGAGTTACTCCATTTTTTAGAGCCAACACTAACACAAGTTTTACACATCTAAAACAACAACAATATCACAAACACATTACCACATTACACAACAAATAACTGGAACAAAAGCCATAAATCACCCTAAATTATAACCATCAAACAATCACCATAAACTATAACGATTAGTCAATCACCATAAACTATAACGATTAGTGGTTGTAGTTGACTACTAATCATTTTCACTTGATACAATGTATCTGGTGGTTTTGGTTGACCACTAACCATCTTCATTTCATTAATGTATTCTCCCCTCGAGTTGCAGGAGAGTACCATTTTCTCAATGTACTTAAATTTTCAATTTTTAGAATGGGTCCCAATCATGCCCCAAATCACCATTTGTAACAATTGTTTGATTTTTTATTTTATTTTGTAGCTTCTTCATGCAAATCTATATTTACCTATCTCTAAATTCGATGGTAAGACTCGTACAACTTCTTGAGTTGTTGATTCCATCTCCAAGAACTTATTCAATGACAATGAACTATTTCTTTTTAGCATTTTCCCTCTTTTCACATTTATTTGAATTATTATTTGTCTTCCCACAATGAAGATAAGGACGAAGATCAAAAGAAACTCATCCCCCCTCAAGTTTATTCAAAGATAAATTCAGCCCCCCTCATATATGTGCTTCTCAAAGTATAACTAGCCTTAAGAGTTTCAAGTAGATACAATATCCAAAACCTTCATGATTAATTAGAGAAGAGCCATTGGTAAAGCAAGAGGACGAGATTACTTCGTTGGATCTACTTAGGGGCTACATGGAGGGGAACTGGTGGAATTTTATATTGTTCTATAAAAGGGAATCGGAACAATATAAAATTCCACCAGTTCCCCTCCATGTAGCCCCTAAGTAGATCCAACG
>JASDQU010750654.1:0-15829 GCA_032191745.1 Picea mariana
GTGAAGACTGTATGATAGTAGATGAAGACTACTGTGGTGGATATGTTCCACTATTTGTGACTATACGTTGCTGATCAAGTACTTGTGTGTTACTTGGTGTGGTAGTATACCACTGGATTGTAGTTATATACTACTATGGATAGACACAGTTGTGTTCTATCTTTGTTCTAATTGCCTTGAAGACTATCAACAGTTTGTTGGAGATAATCATCATCCAGACGAATGATGAACAGAGATTTTCCAGACGGAAAATAGTTCAGAGCATTTACTCTTCTAGATTTTAAGAATGACTCTTGTATCACTCTATGGTGTGAGTAACTTATCCAGCATCATGTCTGATTACTCAGATGAAGTATGGTTTCGAGAGATGATGCAGCTGATGGTGATGCTCATAATCTAGTCATGAGATAGTCTAAACGACCATGTTGATGCTACCGGGTAAATGGTATGTTTTTGTGCTCAAGACCATTGCCTGTAATACCTCCCTAGCTAGGAGGGATTGTTAATATTATGGTAGCTGCGGGAGGTATTTACCTCCACGTGTAAACCTGACGAGAATAGAAGACTCCGGAAGCAAGAGAAAACCCTAATGAGTTGGCTAATAACCCTAGAAGTCTTGTCGGCTCAAGAAGATAATTTATATTAGGTTATTAGCCTCCAAGAGGAGAAGTCGGCCCCAACAAATCTGGCAGAACCATTATAAATACAGGGCACCAGTTCTCATTTGACACATCTCAGAATTGCAGAGCAACAACTGGTGCGCACTGCAGTTCCCAGTTTGGTGCGCACATGTGGAGGAGAGCTGAAGGTGCAGTTGCTGCAGCAACCAGTTTTCAGTGTTGGCTTGGACTATCTCTTGGCTAGGGTTTGGACTATCTGATCAGCTATTGTTGGTGCGCTATCCTTGGAGGAAGATGCGCTACACCTTGTTTGGCTATCTAGCCTAGGGTTTGCTTCCGGAGTAATTCTCAGTCAAGGTTAAGGTGCTCGGAGGGTGGCTTCGGCCTGTGGTTGGGTGACGAGGGTATCGTCAATGGTAAAACGAGCACAATCTTCTATATTCTAACATCCTCCTCATCACCTTGCTGTTGTCCTGCATGGTTCGATCCCAATCTCATCTCCTCCTGCATGAAATCATCCCATAGTCTTTTTCTGTTGGGAAGATTCTCTCGGGCAACAATTTCATCGACGAAAGTCTCCCATGGTTTAGAAAAACCTTTCAAGTCTTTTCTAATCAATTCCCGATCTTCAACCTTTTCCCCAACAACAACCAACTCATCACAAATTTGAGTGATTTTAGTGAGATAGGATGTAACTGTATCATATCTGGACATCTTCATACTGTGAAGCTTTTCTCATAACACCATCTTCCTGTTTTGGTTGCCACTTTGATAATGTTTCATCAAGGATTCCCACATCTTGATGGCATTCTTCTTCCCGGTCACATGTGGGATGATATGATCCTTCACAACATCTAATATGATTCTTCTGGCCTTCAAATTCTTTTTGTTGTAAGCAGCTAGAAGCACTGCATCGGTAGGAAGAGTCTGGGTTTTCTTAACAATATCCTAGAGCTCATTTTCCTGTAACAACAATGCAATCCTTTCTTTCCAGGGGCTGAAGTTTGATGCCCCCTCCAACCGGTCCTTGAATCTCAGATCAGTAGCTATCTTCCTTGCCCAATTGATACACTGAGCCCACAACTTCCTGGTGAAGATAAACCTGCAAAAAACTCTGTAGATCCATGTGCCAAAGTCTTTGGTTTCTTTCATAGACGAGGCTCAGATACCATGTTAATTTTCTAAAGCTCAGATCTGATCTCTAATTCCAATAAAAAATAACTTTCATATGCATGGATGCACGGAAATCAATGCATGGATGAAAAACAATAAAATTCCAGATCTGATTTTATGAACAGAAATACACTGAGCTTAATAACAGTAAATGCACTACAGAAATAAGAAACCAATCACACCATTTGACCCAGTAAATTTTTGGGTAAATTACCCTTGGAAAAATCCCAAAAAGGGAAAACCAGCAATTGAGAGATTTTCTTGGTTATTGAGCCCACAGAGAATTCTGAAACTTACAACAGAAATTACAACATTAATTGCACCTATACGATGCCTTGGGAAATGTGCCAACACTCCCCTCTTGCTGTATGGCCTGTGTTAAATGCAGTACGCAGCCTTGGAAAGCATGCTGCCAACCACACGTGTGCCCTGCAATCTGTCCTATGCTGCCTTGGAAATTGTGCAGCCCTCACACGTGCTGCTGTACGGATGCCTTGGGATGCGTGCCAATTCTTTCCTTGGCATGCACACCCTTACCTTTGCTGTCCTGATTTCTCTCACAAAATTTCCTCCTCTCCTCTTTAGCTTCACCAACTCTCTCGCTGTCACAAAATGAGGGTCGATTTCCTTCCTCTAGGCTTCTTTTATGAAAATATATCCATCCTCGTAATCTTCACCTCGATCTATGGACGAGATCGATCAAGATCAACGATCACGATATAATCTAAAGTTCACTTAAATTTTCTTTATGAACTTTAGGTAAGCCAACATTAATTAAAAATTAATTAATGTGCTTTTTCAAAAAAGTCACCTTATAAAAATAAAGTAAGCCTGAGAAAGTTGTTGGATGACTTTTGCATGCTTCGACTTTGAGCTAATGTAGAAGCACCTGTCCGAGCTACCATAATTTAACACCAAACACCTCCTTCATAAGCCCACACGAAGTCCCATCACTCCTCCTAAGCCATGTACTCCTTTGTGTCCAGTACCCTTACATGAACACTATCACAAACTAGGCATCCTTGAGCCAACTCCAGGCCTCCATACAGGAATCCAAGCTAGCCTATGTTGTATAAGGCCCGCTGCTCTTCTCCAAGATGCACAATGCTCCTCCTCCCATGTAGAACGTTCTCCAAGCAAGTGAAATTCTCCATGTGGCTATCGTGAAGGATGTCCCCTTGTCAATTTTTATGCATCTAATTTCAGATTTGAAAATGACTCCCAAGAGACTCAAACAATGAACCATAGGGTTGTTATCACTGAATAATTTCACATTGAAATTATTACAGAAAATTACAGCAGCAGAAATACCAATATCAGAGAAAAATCATCCATAGATATGAGACACAAAATTTATGTTCTGTAAACTTTTCAAATTCAAAATTTATGAGGGCAAAACTAGCCCTCTTTGCAATCCATAATTTCAGTCAATCTGAGGACAAAACCAATCCTCTCAACATAAATATAAATCAGCAAAATATCCTGGAAAAACCCACTTACAAATCTGCTGCAAAACCCTGCTGTACAACCTGCTGACGTCAGCGGTACGGACCTACAACATGCCTAGTAATTCGCACGTGTGGCCTTCTTGGCGGAGAATTAGAAAATTAGAAAGACCAAAAAACCCTAGGCTAGATTTGCCAAAAGTGAAAAATTTCYTTTGCTGAAGTCTCCAAGCTCCCTAGCACAAGTGCTCACTAACTTATGCTAACTCCATAATGTCACAATGAAATGTCCTTCACATTGTCTCTCCTTTTAGAGGAGTCTAATGTGAGTTTAGGATCCCTTAACTTACTTTAAGGAGGACATTAAATTARATTCTTTATTCCTCCATGTGGGTGTGAAGCCGTGACACAAGCTCACAAAGCCCATCAACAAGCCCATGAAGCCCTAGCTCCAATCCAAAGGGGTTTTCACCAAAACGAAAGTGCAAAGTGAGTGTCAACAAGGGTTCCCACATGCCTGACACCCAAGGCTAATGTGGGAATACCTCTCGAAGCTACAAAAACATCAACACTCCCTCTTAGCGAGGGAGGAATTCTCACCCACTCCAATATCTCCTGGAAGTAGCTTTGTCTCCCACACTGAAATTGGTTCTGCTTCCCATACTGGATCCGCTACCACAATTGCTCTCCAATCCATTTAATTGGCTGCTCCCTCTGACACAAAAACAAATCTCGTTGTACGACATGGATACTTCTTGGAAGACATGCTGCTCCTAGAAGCCTCCTGCTTCAGAGCTACCTGCTTGGCTTCCTCAACCCATGACAAATTCTTGACAGTCGTGGAAGACTCCTCTCTCCCACCTAAACCTAAAGGTATACTTTCAGAGGGTTGACTCTCCCTCTAAGCTTGCTGACTCCCACTGAATCTACTGACTCCCTCTGAACTCGAGCTCCGGGTTGGACAATCTTCGGAGCTACCTACTCCTAGTTCAATGTCATGTTGTTGCTACCTGACATAGCTCACATAGGCTGGCCTTTTAGCCTATACAGGTTGCTCTCTCTAACTCCAAGAACCACTGTTTTGTCTAGGCTAGATCCTCTGGGCATGAAGAGCACATGTCCATCCCTGAACAAAACTGCATAGCCCTTCTCTTCGATCGCTGAGACTAAGAGCACACTCCTCCTGAGTTCTGGCACCCATAGCACATTTGTCACTCTCAACATATCTTCTGACTCCATCTGGAATCGCACTGTTCCAGATCCCTGTACAACATGCTTGGTCCCCATACCAACCTTTATGCACATATTTGAGTAGTCTCTGTGAAGCTCTCGAACAAGTCCCGTGCTCTTGTCATATGACATGAGGCTCCACTATCCACCAACCAGGTCCCACCACCGAAAACTGTACCAAAAAGGGAGGAGACCAATAAGAACTCCCTCTAAAGCTTGTCTGCAACCTCATCAACCTCTGTTGCTTCCTTCCTCCTCTCTTTCACTGTGGACACTATGAAGCATAATGACCATACTCATGACAAGCAAAACACTTGACCTTGCTATCTTCCTTCTCGGCTCTGGAGATGCCTCTCTCTCTGTAGAAATTCCTCCTCTGCCCTTCCTAGTACAGGAAGCTAGGGTCAGGTTTTCATCATTATTGCCTCTCTGCTTTCCATTCTTGGACTCTATCCGATATTCCTTCTGAATCCAATCAGTCCATAGTCTGTCATATTGTGGCAACTGCTCTCGTGCACAAATTCCTTGCTCAAATGGTTCCCAAGACCCGAGAAAACCATTCAATGCCACATTCACCAACTCTATGTCATCAACTAGCTCACCAATTGATGCAAATTGATCACGAATCTGAGTGATCCTCATGAGGTAGCTAGCAATTGTGACTGAACTGGACATCTCAACTGCTCTGAGCTGATGCCTCAAAATCAACTTTTGACTTGTATTCCTGCTTTGGTACAAGCCCACCAAAGCATCATACATCTCCTTCGTTGTCTTCTTCTCGAAAATGTGAGGAATCAGGTGATCCTTCACGGAATCCAACAACATCCGCTTGGCCTTCACTTCCTTTTTCCTATGAGCTGCCAATTGCTATGGATCATTAGGACTTAGAACCACCGTCTCAACATACTCTTTGAGATCATTCTCCTCCAAGAGAAGAAGAACCCTGGCCTTCCAGGCCTGGAAATTTGTTGCTCCTTCCAAACTGTCCTCAATCTTAAGAGTGCTCACCATTGTGACCTGCCCATAACAAAAACAAAAATCTGCAACAACAAATCTTTTGTACCACCAATCTGCAGCTGTTCATGTCTCAAGAAGATGACCCTTTCTCTCTTCAAAGCCTCATCTTTGATACCATGTAAATTTTTATGCATCTAATTTCAGATCTGAAAATTATTTCCAAGTGACTCAAACAGTGAACCCTTAGGGCTGTTATCACTGAATAATTTTACACTGAAATTATGACAGAAAATTATAGCAGCAGAAATACCAAGATCAGAGAGAAATCATCCATACATGAGACACAAAATTTTTGTTCTGTAAACTTTTCAAATTCAGAATTTTTGAGGGAAAAAACAACCCTTTCAACAAACCATAATTTTAGTCAATTTGACGACAAAACCAGTCCTCTCATCATAAAAACAAATTAACAAAATATCCCGGAAAATACCCACTTACAAATCTGCTGCAAAACCCTGCTGTATGGCTTGCTGTCGTCAGCTGTACGAACTGTGGACGTCAGTCGTATGTACTATGGACCTACAACTTGCCCAGAAATGCGCACGAGCGTGCAGCCTGTTTCGTACCACATGTTTTGCCTGTCTATACCTTTCCCTGTCACATGTGCAACTATCCTTGCTGCTGTACAACTGTACGGTCTGCTCCACACTTGCGACCTTCTTTCTCCTCTCCTCACACATGTGAACTCACACATGTGGCTTTCTTCTTGGTAGAGAATCAAAAAATCAGAAAGACCAGAAAACCCTAGGCCAGATTTGCCAAAAGTGCATAATTTCCCTTGCTGAAATCTCGAAGCTTCGTAGCACAAGTGCTCACTGTATAATATCACAATGAAATGTCCTTCACATTGCCTCTCCTTTCATAGGAATCTAATGTGAGTTTATAAGCCCTTAACTTACTTTAAGGAGCCCTTCACTAAACTCAACATTAAATTAGAATTCTTTATTCCTCCATGTGGGTGTGAAGCCCCAACATAAGCCCACAAAGCCCATCGACAAGCCCCTGAAGCCCTACCTCCAAGCCAAAGGGGTTTTCACCAAAAGGAAAGTGCAAAGTGAGTGTCAACAAGGGTTCCCACATGCTCGACACCTAAGGCCAATGTGGGAATACCTCTTGAAGCTACAAAAACATCAACATCCCTAGCCTATTAAGAGAACTCCAATGCTTAAGGGAAGAATGCCAAGCAAGCACCCAACTAAACTCAAGCAAGCATTGGGCAAACTATCTCCAATGTGATAATCTATCTCCAATGTGATAATCCATCATGGATCATCTCCCATTTGTCAATTCATTTCAGACCATCTAGGGGTTGAACATACGCCATGTACCCCAAATCTCACGAAGCACCCCCAAATAGGGTGTGAACACTTTCAGAGTAACTTGAAAGCCAACAATGCCCTCGTCAAAAGACTTGAAAGATCTATCAGATGCATTCCTTTAGAATACTTAGAAGTCATTACAAGAGATGTAGGATCTTGAGAAAACATGGGATAAAGCTGTAGCTAATAAAGATGAGGAAATTTCTCACCTTAAGAACATAGTCAAAGCTTGATCGCACAAATTAAGAAGTTAAAAAGTGAATAGAAATTGCAACAGGAAAAGCTAGAGCAACTTACCATCAAGGAAGCACCGATCGATAAAGAAACTATGACTGATCGAATTGAAGTAGAGAAGTTGTTAGATGTAAAAATCCAAACCATGGAGAAAGGAACTGATATAGGTCCAATTGACATCAAAAATTAGAAAGACGTTTATATCGAAATGTTAGTCAACAAATCATTAGAAGTATCGAAAGATGAATGTTCCAAAAACGAGACACAAGATACAAGGATGCCTTATCGTGATCCTAATTACGATAGTTGTCATATTATTTAACAAATTAACCAAAGACGACATCAATACAAAAATCTAAGTGACTATCCTAGAAATTCAAAAGGAAGTTGTGGAATCATATCATTTCCCAATTCATAGGAGTTGTCGCCACACAGTTCCACAAAAATTCAAATTAGGGTGGTCTACCCTTTGACAACATGACAATTCTACTAAACACTTTGTCACTCATATTGTCTTATGTCTTCGACCTTCAAAACTTCAAGAACGATGAATTATGAGAAGGCATTGCAGGCCAGAATGAAGACGTAGCCTTGTACATAAAATGCTTCGAGGACAAAACATCTTTGAAGGGAGAGGCAATGTAATGAATATAAAATATATAAATAATAATAATAATAATAATAATAATAATAATAATAATAAAACTAAAAAAACATAACCTAAGTAAGGGACATGACCAAATTATTCACGATCGTGACTAGTCAACGCATGTAAGGATACAATCACATGGCATTGTATCAATTGTCTTATTTCTCACATCTCATGCATTCATTTATCAATTATATTTTTATTATCCTTTATGAGTTTCAACTCTTTGTCCTTGTGTTGGATATTGTGTAAATGAACTATTGTTCATTATAGTTCATTGAGTCATTGTTTAGGAGGTGTTGGAAGAAGCAACCAGAAGAGGAGGATCATTAGGTCTTGAAATAGAAAGATCCATTGAGATAGGGGGAGGAAAATCTTCTATAGTAAGAGTTGGGTAAGATCTTGGCGGACCATGGAAGAACCTCCTCAAAGACAACATCTCTCCTTTCAATCACCTTGTTGGGAGATGGATCATACAAGTGATATGCCTTGGAAGTTTCACTTTAGCCCACTAGAGTGCTGTGTTGGCTTGTGGGTTGTAACTTGTTGCGCTTGTCTTTGGGAATATTGTCCCAAGCATGAGATCCAAAGACTTTAAAATGCACAAAAAAGGGTTTGTAACTATAACGTTTCTCAAAAGGAGTCATATGTCGAACATCTTGAGTAGGCATTCGATTGATGATATGTGCTACACAAAAGTTTGCTTCTGCATAGAACTTAAGCTCCGTTTTATGAGAATGCAACATATAATGAATCGTTTTTGCAATGGTTGTATTCCTTCGATGCACCACTTCATCTTGTCGAGGATTGGCTTCTGCCACACACCCTACCAAAATAGGATGAGGACTCGATTAGCAGGTGTACCTTATCATCTATACCCGGCTTATCATCTAGAAACAAAAGGAGGTAATCGTTACATTTACTTTACAAAGATACATCAAAGCACCTTATGTGACTGTGAGGTAAATAATTATTAGATAATTACAATGAGTCATTTAGAGTGTCTCTGAAATCAAAGTATATAATCATTGAAGAGCTACTATATTATCATAATGTTTGCTCAGATGAAACTATAACACAAGAAACTGATAGTATAAACAATGGAAAATCAAGTAAGTAAAGGGAAAAAAATGAGACTCACCAGATGCTTGAGAAACACTCATTTTCTTCTACCTATAATGGTAATGTCTAGAATAATGGAAGATGTTTAAGTGTAGATAGCTGCTTTTGGTGTGCTGTGGTCTTCTCATTGCTGAAGTTTGGTTTGCAAGATAGTTCTAAGCTTTCATACGAGGTTTTGTAGTTCAAGAATGAAATTAGTTTTAGGCAAAGTAGTGTCCCATATTTTGAAGTTCTTAATTTCATTAATTAAGTGGATGATATTGTGTTAATGCATTTTAATCTTGTGTATTATGATGCTTTAAAGGTAGTAGGAAATTCAGATATGTACTTGGGTAATTTTTTCACTTTAATTGAGCTTTCACTTGTTTAATGCACATTCTATCGACATTAAAGTTATTGCTTGTACTGCAGGGTTTTTGCTTGCTGGGTTTGGGTTAGGAGAAAGCATTGAGGACCGCCCTGTTCTATTAGATGCAATAATGGTATGCATTGTGGAGCTCACTTTGGATCATCAAAGGAAACAAATTATTTCAAATCATGACAGAAGACTATTGTACAAAACTTAATTCACTTTGGATCATCAAAGGAAAGAACTTATTTCAAATCATGATAGAAGACTATTGTACAAAACTTAATTTGATCAGTTTGTAGCCATCCTATGCCTTTTGAAAATTCTCTTATCATGATTGTTGCATTGAAGTCATGCTCTTTGGTTTAGAGATTTATCAAGGAATATATTAATTTCCAATTGATTTTCACTAAAGAATTAGATGTACGAAACAATTTCTTTGATTAGATTAGAGGGCGTTTTCATTGTCTTTTTAGCGAGTCTCAAAACTCTGTCCATCTTCTTTCGATTCTCAGGCTAGAGATGCCTGGCCCTATACATGTGGGAAGGCCCTTGGCCTTAGATCTCAATCCTATTCGGCCACCTTTGCCTAGATCGGACACCTCCAGGTCGATGATTTTGTTCTTTCCAGTGCTCACATCAGATAAAGGCACTGAGAGGCAGACATACAATAACACTTCTTCAGTCACTAGATCCGTGAGGACCAGTGAGACCATCTGGACTCAACTAGGGAGGACCTTACAGAGGTGTTGTCTTAGATCGCGAGACATTTTATGTAGCATAGGCAGACATGGGACTTCCTCCAAATCTTGACAGGGGGCTACCTCATCTGGGCAGGAAGACATATAATAGACCATATTTTCTAGCCCCTCTAGATTCTTCGATCAATCATCTATCATTAGTTTCTTCTCTTCGACCTCAAATGTTAGGAGTGAAAGCATTGGCGGTGGTTAATCAACGCACCTCAGGCAAGACATCATCTCCTCACCCCTCATTGGAGGAGTTATTCTTGGTTTGTTTGCAGTACTTGCATTTTTCTGCATCACCGATTTGCTTTCTCGTGTCATTATACAAGTGTACAAAATCTTATCTAGTATAGCATAGTTTAGATTTGCTTTTACATTGCTGATTTATATACATTTTATAAGAGTGACATTTACACTCCCACTTTGTAAACCACACTATTTTACTTAGAAATCTTTTTGACCTGTTTGTGGTCATTTTGTTGAATATTAATAAAATTATCTTATCTTATCTGAGGTCTTAATAGGTTTAGTGAATGAGCCTAATTCTCTTAATTTCTCTAAGCCAAAAATGCAGATCCACTTCACGACTTGGCTCTAGTTCATGGCCTAGCCCCTCGCGACCCAGCTCCATCCAAGCCCTCATTGAAATTTAAATATAGTTCAGATCTGTAATATTTCTTAAAATACTTCTTGCTGATTTATAATTTATTCACAGTGAATATGCAGAGATACATGAACAGAAATAGAATAGAAGCATGCACAATAACACAGGGATTTTACCTTGGAAAAACCCTCTCAAGCCTGAGGGAAAAAACCAGCAAATGATCTTTCTTATTAGCAAATGAATGAGCTAGGAGCAGATACAAATTTACCACAGCCACATAGGTTTACAACCATGAGAGTTTGCTGTCCAGATCTAGCTTTAAAGCTATCTCAAATTCTGGTAGAAGTTCGCAGCCCGAAACCTGAAAACAAACTGTCCTTGCTGCAAAGATCCCACGAGCAGCAGAGCTTCCTTCTTCGCTGTGTCTTCAACGAGTATTCAATGTGTCTTTGTCAAGTGTTGAGGAGTTCTATTAATAATAATTATTTCTCCATAACTTGCTATGGAACTCGTCTTCATCACTTGACTTAACTAAGATAACTCGTCTTAGTTACTCAACTTACCAACTCGACTTTAACGTGCAGACTCTGTCAACTTGTCTTTGTAACTTAACTTACCAACTCGACTTTACATGCAGACTTTGTTAACTCGACAACTTGACTTTGTTAACTCAACTTTGCATGCAGACTTTGTTAACTCAACTTACCAACTCGACTTTACATGCAGACTTTGTTAACTCAACTTACCAACTCGACTTTACATGTAGACTTTGTTAACTTGAAAACTTGTCTTTGCATGACTCGACTTTTGCAACTCGACTTGCAGCTCATCTTTGCAACTCGAATTTTCTACAGGCTCGACTCTTCCTCTTTCTTCCAGCAATCACAAGTCTTTCATGGCAGCCATTGTCTCATGTGCCATCATACTAGCTCATCACATATACATCATTTGCATCTGATGTATACGAAAGATCATTTGTCTCAGGATCACTCATGGTCAATTGCTTGACCTAGGAGAACCTCACACACCACTTTTGCCTACACATGGAAATACCTCAACACATGAGGTCACTCAGTCTTGTCACAAATAAGACTGATCAACAGTATACTCTTGTCTTGGTTTTTTCTTATACAAAGCTCACAACACGTTTTGCCTTGTCTCAAATAAGGCTCTTCTCCAAGTGTCAAGTCAGCCTACACAAGGCAGTCTTGGAGAATGACTCATTCTGCTGCAAAATTTTGGTATGCTCTTTTAACCATAGACAATGTCACATCATTGTCACCCAACCAGAGGCATTCACTATGCCATCCCCGAGCACACTAATTTTCTTAGATAGAATGATTTCGGCAAGTCCACACTAGAACCAATAGATAAACCCTAACCAGAAACACCAATGCTGTAGCAACAACACAATCCCAAGAGAATGTACCTCTACTAATAGAAGCGTACCTTTACCAAGAGAAGCACACAAGAGAGATACCAGAAAGACTGAGATTACACCATGACAACTGCTGCACCACCCTCTCCAGACTTGTGCCTCCTTCTGTTGCAACTGCAGTTGCTATTCCTTAGACTTGCGCCCTCCTAATGAGTGAGAGTGTGTCCAAATGAGGAGCGCCTAGCCTCTATTTATACTAATCTGACAAGGTGTCTTTTCATGTGGGGACGATTTCACTTTCTGGAGCCTTTTAATAGTTTATTATTATTCTCTTCTAGGGTTTTCACACATCTGTTTAATGGATCTCTTGCTTCTAGAATATTCTATTCTAAGTACAAAGGTTACACTTGGAGGTTAATACCTCCCGCAACTACCAAAACATCAACACTCCCTCTTAGCTAGGGAGGTATTAACTGAGATGTTCTTCATGTAATGGTCTCAATCACATCCATCCATCTCACATGGCATGGGAAATACTCACATGGTCTTGCAGACTAGTGTACAGGTAGCATCACCATAGCTGCACAGGCTATCTTATGATCAAACAAATCATGTCTCAAGCAGCATGGCCACACAGACCATCTCATGATCAAACAGATCATGTCACAAGTATCACCATCATAGCCACACAGGCTTTGTCATAGTCACACACACACAAACTATCTGATGGTCATGTCACAGTCATGCATCCAGCATAAACCAAATCCCACTAGTGGCACAACAGTCATGATGGGACATTCTTCTGGTTCACAATAACTAGGCACTAGATCTACAGTCATAGAAACAACCATCTCATGTAGAACTAGGTAATAGGGTGACTAAGTCTCATATGGAGTCTTACCAGCTCACACAGACAGAGTTCTCACATGAATAAGTCCTCAAGGGGCTAAGTCTCATGTGGGATATCATAGGTTGCGCTCTCATATGAGTAAGTCCCACTGGTTGACACACCAGTGTAACATGCGTACCAGACTATTTCACTGGAGTAGCAATATGACAACGTACCAGACTATTTCACTGGAGTAGCTATGTCTCAGCGTACCAGACTATTTCACTGGAGTAGCAATATAACAACGTATCAGACTATTTCACTATAGTAGTTATGTCTCAGCGTACCAAACGATTTCACTGGAGTAGCTATGTAATGTCCCTGACTTGGCTAGTCTAGGAAACGCTGCTAATGGGTGTGTAGGATCAAAGGTTTACAACATATAAATGATCATACAAATAATAAACGTGACAAAGGACTGCAAAGTTTGTATTCTGATATCTCTGTGGATTACAAAATGGCCGAATGCGGCTGAATAAACTGATAATACTTGACTAGATCAACAGACAAAGGATCTTAGCCGAAATACAAATAAGCAACTGCGACTGAATAAAATAACAACACTCGGCTAGATCAAAAGACAAAAGGATCTTAGCCGGAATACAAATAAGCAACTAAAAGATAATACCCAGAATATGGGAGCACTGCGGAATCAATGAAGAATGATGGAAGACCTGGATAATCTTCCCGGTGACTAGGGTGTGTCTTTCAACATCGAAATCAACCAACTGGTGTCTTCCTCCTGGAATACACTGAACTATCTTTCCTGAGATGCGCTTCTTCTCCTCAATGACAAGTCATAATCTGCATAATAATGAATTAGGTTGCTGACGCTTCCTTTATAGCTTTCCAAAACCCTAAATCATGCTGAAGCCCTAATACATTGTTGACTTCCAAAACCCTAAATCATGCTAAAACCCTAATTCACTGTTGACTTCCAAAACCCTAAATCACTGCTGAAACTCTAATTCACTGTTGACTTCTATTTTTAGCTCATAATGACTTAAAATCCCTTTTAATCCTTTTTAGCCCAANTTCCAAAACCCTAAATCATGCTGAAGCCCTAATACATTGTTGACTTCCAAAACCCTAAATCATGCTAAAACCCTAATTCACTGTTGACTTCCAAAACCCTAAATCACTGCTGAAACTCTAATTCACTGTTGACTTCTATTTTTAGCTCATAATGACTTAAAAGCCCTTTTAATCCTTTTTAGCCCAATGTCACTTTTCGAATATAACATCTGTGACTGGAGTGACCTCTACTAACCCTGTTTACCCCTCTTTGGCCCTGGCTATAGTCTAACGGGGCAGTTTAGACCATTAAGCCTCCTCTCTGGAGCTCCTATTTGGAAAGGGACATTACAGTCCTCCCTTCCCGAAATTGCTTGTCCTCAAGCAATACCAGTGCAGGGTGCTGCAACACCTGCTCGCTCTCCCAAGTCGCGTCCTCTACTGGAAGCCCTCTCCATCTGATCAAACACTCTCTGATGACCCTGCTCCTTATTTTCTGCTCTCGGAACTCCAAAACCTCCTTCGGAACTAACTCCAACTGTCCCTCCTCATCCAACGGGGGAAGCTCCTCTGATGTGCTAATGAATTTTCCCACTGACTTTTTGAGAGAAGACACGTGGAACACGTTATGAATCTTGCTCCTCTCTGGAATCTCTAGCTCGTAAGCAACCTCGCCTACTCGGTGCATGATCCTGTAAGGACCATAAAATCTGGGCTTGAGCTTCTCGGCCCCACTCTTCTAAAGAGACGATTGTCTGTAGGGTTGGAGTCTCAAGAAAACCAAATCTCCAACGTCAAAGCTGCGCTCTATCCTGTGCCTGTCTGCACTTATCTTCTGTCAGTTTTGCGCCGTCTGTAGGTTCTATTTCAACAACTTGAGAATCTCCTGACTCTCTATGATCCAATCCTTGGCCTTGGGAGCTCTGCTCTCCCCGAAGACCAAGTCTACCAAAGTGGGAGCATCATATCCGTACAATGCTCGAAAGGGTGTCATACCAATGGACATGTGGATGGTGTTGTTGTAGCAATGTTCTCCTAAATGTAACCACTTTACCCACGTTCTCTGCTATCCTCCTACATAGTTCCTCAAATACCCTTCAACCCACTTGTTGACAATCTCGGTCTGCCCATCTGTCTGAAGGTGATAGCTGGTGCTAGGTGTCAACTTTGTCCCCACCAATCGAAACAACTCTCTCCAAAATGTCCCTATGAACCGACTGTCCCTGTCACTGACGATGTTCTTCGGCAACCCATGAAGTCTGAAGATCTCCCTGAAGAAAAGCTCGGCTACCTGAACTGCGCTGTACTCTGTCGGTATGGCGTAGAAGTGAGCAAACTTGGTCAATCTGTNAATGAAGTCCATAGATATACTCTCCCATTTCTGCTCTGGAATGGGGAGTGGCTGAAGTAGCCCTGCTGGAAGAGCATGCTCTGACTTGTTCTGTTGGCAAGTCACACACTCACTGACGTGTCTCATAATGTCTTGTTTGAGGCCCTTCCATGAGAACCTCTCTCTGATTTGTCTGTAGGTTTTGAAGAACCCATGATAGCCTGCTAGAGGTGAATCATGAACTGCGGTGAGGATCTTCTTCTTAAGCCCTGAATCTGGCACCAAGTAGACACTATCCTTGTAAAATATGACATCGTCAATGATCCTATACCGGTCATCCTGTATCTGCCCATCCATCACCTCACAAGCGAACTTGTTCTTGGAATATTCCACTAACAAGTGGGATTTCCAATCTGTTGAAGTCTCCATCAAAGAACATGCCGCAGGTCTCCTCGATAGTGCATCAGCCACAATGTTCTTCTTCCCGTTGACATACTCTATGTGAAAGTCGAATGCCTGTACCTTCGTCACCCATTTCTGTTGGCGCTCACTGAGGTCCTTTTGCTCAAGGAAATACTTCAAACTGTTGTGATTGGTCTTGACCACGAATTTGTTGCCCACCAAATATTGTTTGAACTTGGTCAAGGCATGCATGATCGCCAACATTTCCTTGTCATAAATGGAGTACAACCTCTCAGGTTGACTAAGCT
>JASDQU010750654.1:21542-38148 GCA_032191745.1 Picea mariana
AAATCACTGCTGAAACCCTAATTCACTGTTGACTTCTATTTTTAGCTCATAATGACTTAAAAGCCCTTTTAACCCTTTTTAGCTCAATGTCACTTTTCGAATATAACACCTGTGACTGTAGTGACCTCTAGTAACCCTGTTTACCCCTCTTTGGCCCTGGCTATAGTCTAACGGGGCAGTTTAGACCATTAAGCCTCCTCTCTGGAGCTCCTATTTGGAAAGGGACATTACAAGCTATGCGTACTAGACTATTTCGCTGGAGTAGCAATATAACAACGTACCAAACTATTTCACTGGAGTAGCTATGTCTCAACGTACCAGACTATTTCATTGGAGTAGCTATGCATACCAAACTATTTCACTGGAGTACCTGCATAACAGATTATTTCACTGGAGTAGCAGACGTCCAACAAACTAGGTTGGCCCTCTAGCTGTCCCAGAGGCACGCTCTCCTCGAGGGATCTGTGTGAAGCCTCCAACCACACAAACCGGTTGGACCTCCAAAGATAGGAAAACATGCTCTCCCCGAAGGATCTGCGCACACATCATCTTGGCAGGTGCCACAGTTAGTGCCCGGGCATGACAACTTGCTGTCCTCACTATACCATGCTGCTATCTGGAGTTGCATCTGTAACACATCATACCCTATATTAGAAGGGCACGTCCTTCTGGACCACACCAAGCTTGTCCATGAAGTACTCGAACTACACCCTTGACAGACGCTTGGTTAACACATTAGCTACCTGATCATCCGTAGCCACATATTGGATCTTCACCGCTCCTCTCTGCACCATATCCCTGATATAGTGATCCCTGATCTCGATATGCTTCGACTTGTCATGAAACACTGGGTTCTTCGACAACTTCACACAGCTCTGGTTGTCGCACCAGATGTAACTCACCTATAACTCGAGATTAAACACACTAGCCAACAACTTCCGAAGCCACATTGCTTCATTGTTAGCTGAACACGCTGCTATGTACCCTGCCTTAGTCGTATCGAGCGCTACACTGGACTACTTTCTGCTGGGCCATGAGATCATACCCGATCCTAAACTGAAACAACATCTAGATGTACTTTTCCGGTTTGCAGCACTACAGGCCAATCTGAATCTCTGTACCCATGCAATCTAATCTAACAATTCGTATGATACCCGAGTCCATAATCCACTGCACCCTTCAGTTACTTCCACACATGTTTTGCTGCAACGCAGTGAACACGTCTCGGCTCAACCATATACTAACACAATGTGTTCCCCTCAAAACATATGTCCGGCCTTGTGTTCGTTAAGTACATCAACGAATCAATCATTTGTTTATACATGGTGGCATCCACTGTCTATGAAGATGTTTCACTCAATTACTTCAGATTCGTCACCATTGGTGTAGGCATGGCTTTACAATCCATCATTCTGAATCTCTACAACATATTTTCCTTGGCAAAGGAAAATCTCAGCCAGTTTCTGCCACACCTCTAGACCCAAGAAATAATGCATCATACCCAGGTCTTTCATCTCAAACTTTGATGCAAGCTTTCTCTTGCACTCAGTGATGAGTTTCTTGTTCCTTGTTAGAAACAGGTCATCCAATATCAAAGGGAAACCAATCCCAGGCTCATCAAAATAACTGTGTGGCATATCCTGCCCTGGGTGCCTGCTTAAGCCTGTACAAAGATTTCTTCAATTTGCAGACATGAGATTGTAATGTCCCCATTTTTGGATGTTTCTATGTTACAGAGTGGGATGCCTACCAGAGTAGCCAGATGGGGGTGATAGTGAGTTCATGAGATATTGAGAGGTTTTATTGGGCCCGACTTGCATCGTTCATCATATTTCATCATCAGGATCCATTCTGCACAACTTGTCTTTGGTTCCGTTGCATTTTGACGATTTTCGTAATTTTGAGTTATTATGGAGCATATTTTAATTAAATTCACTAAGGAGGTCATTTTGGGCATAATACTTGAAGAAACCTCTTAGTGTAATAGCTCATCAGAATCGGGAGGAATAGCACTAGAGGATAAGATGATGAGAAGTGACTTTCAGTGGCTGGAGAAGCCATAAGGGCAAATAAATCACTTTTTAGAGGAAAAAAAGGTTAATTAATTAATAAAGTGATTTTATTAAGGAATATTAAAAGTAAAGTAAAAGGCACTTGGAGAAAAAAGATGAACATGGGTATAAAAGATAGATAGGGGCTTCTATTCTCTCATTATGTTGATTATCATTTTGATGTCTGGCTTCTTGCTAGAGAGCCCATGATACCTTGGGGTTTTGAGGGTTTTGATTGAACACACCCTAGAGATTAGCTCGGTGGTGAAAGATTCCACCTTTCTTGATCCAAGCTTGGCCAAGGAGGTGAAAGATTCCTCCCTCACCATTCTAGCTGAGGTTCTATTCAGTTCAGAGTTATTTCAACCCTCAGCTTTGGCAAGGGGGCGCACCAGTGAAGGATTTCTGCAGGTTGGGGAGCACTTGTTGAGGAGGAAAGGTTCGATTTGCTTAGAGGTGGCTAGATGTTCAGTAGCACTCACTCTAGGAATGGTAACTACGACCATAAACACCCTTTTGCAGCAATGTTTGAGGGCATTCTTCAACAAATTAATTCTATCTTCTAGAGGGGCGAGTTTTCTCTTCAGGAGTGCGCACTGTTATGAGTGGATCTAGTGATTTGGAGTGGGAAATCACTCCCAACAACTTGGAGATTCATCATAGGGGTTTCCTATCCCCCGATCTACATTTTGGCCATTGGTCTCCTGGGTTTAGAGGTCATCTTCTTGGAGGCCAAATTCTTGGCTTGCTACAACGAGTGAGGGCGCATTGTGCTAGAGAAGACATCATCTACAGCTAAGGGAAAGGGTCAGATCTTAGAGATCTCTTGTACTTAGCTTGGAGGACTCTTAGGATTTCATATCTTCACTACTCTATTGTATTTTGGAGGCACTATCAACCACATGCATCATTCTTCTATGTGTATTCTAGATCTGCTCTACTTTGTATGAGGTCAACTATATATCTAAATAAAAGTCATATCTGAGGTATTTGTGGCTATTTATTGTGTTACTTTGTATTGCATCTTATTGAGTATATGTCATTGCTATATTGCTATCCTTTACTTGCTGGAAACACAACAAGAATCGTCACCATAAACCCAATGCAACTCAAGAAGACTAAAATCTGCAAAGTGTTTGACAAAATACCACAACCAGAAAACATAAAACTTAAAATGTTTCAAGAATAATGTGCTTGCAGTTATTTCTGTTAGCCTTCCTTGATATTTTCATCATAGACAACAACATAGGGGGAGATAAACAATGGCGGGGGACATGGAGAGTTGATAGGCAGAGACCACCTAGCAGGAGCTACTTTATTACATACAACGAGATAGGGGAGGATCACCAAAGACGGATAGATGAGGTGTTGGGTATGATGGAGAGTATCCTCAGCCATGGGATAGAGGATATCTCAGAGGTTGATAGAGGTTCAGATTCTCATTGGGATGAGGATGGGGGAACAATAGATTGACCTAGAGGGCTTCCGACAGTTATTAGTATGGCACAACAACAGTTAGTGGGGTTTGGAAGTGGCGGACTTCCAAATTTTCCATGGGATCCGAGGATCTAATTGGTAAACGATTTTCTTCACCTTATGATGGTTCGGGTTGCGCCATCGAGCGACATACTTCGCTCTTGGATTGTCATGAGAGGCTTGTGGGGATTCATTCTATATGGTGAGATAGGTTCTCCCTTTTGATACTCAAGATTGAGTATGGCAATGGATTTACGGACTTTGGTTCCACAGGGATACCTTTACAGGTTCGACTTCTTGATAACGGGCCCTGTCCTTACAGGTATTTTGGCATGAGGATCTAGGAGTTGGGGCAGACAGTCATGATCAGTGTAGTGCAATGTCAACATGATGGTCCCTTTCTGAGATTAGCGTGGGAATCTGGGCTTGCAGGGCTAGGCATTTCATTGACTGATGGAGGTGAGTGTGGCCTTGCAGGGGAAAGTCCGTGGACACCTGATTTCTCATTTTTCTTGTCCCATAACAAGACCATGTCACCAACCTGAAACTGCTTGCCCTTTGCCTTTCTGTCAAATATCTTTTTGAGCTGTGCCTGATAATCTGTAAACTGTGTATAGGCCATAAGTCTATCTTCCTCCAACTGCACCAACTCATCAATATGGTTCTGCAATGCTTCCTTGTTGGTGGAGAACTGTCCCAATAGCTTATATGCAAGCAATTCATGTTGATGGGTAAAACTACATCTAATTCGTAGACCAACTCAAAAGGGCTCTTACCAGTTGATCTCTTCCGTGTGATTCAGTCTTCCCATAAAGAAAATTTTAGAGAACTATCCCAAGCTCTTTTGTGTCCCCAACTGTCTTTCCGATTTTTCGGATCAAATTCTTATTACTCGATTCGGCTACACCATTTCCTTGTGAGTAGTAATTGGACGCATACGCCAAAGTAATACCATACTAAGAACAAAAGGCGAATAACTCAACTGATCGGAATACATTAGCATTATCAGTCGTAATCTTCTGCGGGACACCAAAGCTGGTGAGGATATTGTCCTCCAAAAACCTTACAATAGTAGCACTGAAAGATGTTCTAAGTGGAACTGCCTCCACCCATCGTGTAAATTAATCGGTGGCTACTTTCTGAGGCCATTTTGAGGGCCTATATGAAGGTTTTTCAGGATCGAGCTTCTCAATGATAGCCAAAGGCTCTGATTGAGCCCTCAAAATGAATCTCCTCGATGATACCTTTGCAACGAGCTATCCTGTGCCTAAAACAAAGATCGTATGTAAACGTTATGATCCTCGGAAGTTGATGTACTAACTGACCCAAACGGGGCCCACATGACTTTTGGCGCTCCATCTCCTAGGATTAGGTTTTTGGATGTCTAGGGTTTTTGACATTCCTGTTTATTGTAAAAAGGCCTTCAGAGCCTCATTGTAATCATCTTCTTGGAAATGAGCGCAACCGTCACATCTCTTCTCAAAGATAAGCCGCCACCATTCCAACAAGCTTGTTTTCCGCTGTATTTTACAGTTTCAGCATATTTCCTTATTGAATAGAAAACCAGTTTTACTGTATCTCTGTTATTCTGTGTTAAGCATCTTTTAATAATCTGTATTCATTTCGTTCTGCTCATAAAATCTGGATCAGTGGTATCAGAGCGGTCTGCTCCTTGTCATCTTAATGCATGTCCCCAACGAGGTCAGGGTACAAAGAATTGGGTCTCTAGCTTGTTTCTCTTGAGGACAAAAGATCTCGCACGCCCAAGCAACATCTCATGGCAGGAGAAAAGAAAGATGACGGGACATGAGATCCTTTCAAAATGTTGCTTGAGGAAGTCCTCACGCAACAAAGGAACGAAATGATGGATAGTTTCGCGCAAATCCTTCGGCGACTACCAATAGGCGACGCATCTTCCTCGAGCAGAGGCGTCGCCCCCTTCAAGGTACAAATCAACTTCGATATTCCTATAATTGAAGGTTAGATAGACGTAGATGTTGTAGATAAGTGGTTGAATCTACTAGAAGGGTATTTTTCTGTCCATAACTTTTCAAATAGAGAAAATATTACTTTTGCACTCCTCAAAGCCGTTCCCTATGTCAAAGATTGGTGGGAAACTTTCTGTGAGCAAAAGGAAACAAAGGAACCCTCATTATATACAGTCGCGACCATCTGGGAATCCTTCAGAGATGCTATTAAGGAACGATACTACCCTGTTGGAAGTTATGATGATTTGTATACCAAATGGACCACATTGCGGCAAGAAAGAGACCAAGTAGTCCCAAAGTTCACAAATATCTTCCATACCTAGCGCACCAAGCTGGGTATCAAAGATTCAGTGTGACATATGTTGCTCAAGTATCGCAGTGCTCTGCATAGATACATCCAGACTGAAATGGAATTTATGGACATCTCGTCATTGGGTGGGACCTATCGATATGTCGTCAAAATCGAGCAGAAGGTCAAACAAAAGACGCGACAATTTGGGCTTGGCAACCCCTCATAGAAAAAGCCAAGAAAGGGCGGCCCCAACCCACAAAACAAAGGATAGAGCAAAGATGGATAGTATCAGAACAACCAGTCCAACCTGCAAGCAAAGAAGGACATCGGAAAGAAAAAGAAAGATACCGGGAAGTGGTGCGCTTCCATAAAAGCCCTTGGCATAACACTGTCGACTGCTGCTCAAAGTAGTCACTGGTGGCCGAAGTAAAAGCCTCTGAATTAGATACGGGTTCTAACTCTAAGTCCGAACCAGAAAGGGGAAGACGGATCATTGACGCGGAACCCAATGCTACCGTTGCTACCACCAAGCTCCAACCTGGTGAACCAGATGAGCCAGAAAAGGCGAGCGCCTCTTCCATTCATAGATGTGGGTAAAAGACACCCCGCTGCACTTCATCGTTGATAGCGGTACCCAGAAGAACCTCATCTCAGCAAAGGTTGTCAAGCGGCTAGCCCTGCCAACAACGCCGCACCCACAACCCTACACCATTGGATGGCTCCGCCAAGGAAGCGATCTTCGCGTTAGCCAACAGTGCCGACAGTCGTACGACATCAAGCGCTTCAAAGACGAGGTATTGTGTGATGTTGCTCCTCTCGAAGTTTGTAATGTTTTTTTGGGCCAACCTTATTTATGGAAACGTCATGCTGTATATGAGTCTAGGCCTCGTAGTGTTATTATTACTTTGAACAGGAAATTGTACAGGATACCCGAGGCAGTCCCTCCTAGTGCTATGTCCTTGATCTCTGCCAAACAATGCAGGAAGGTTATCTCTTAGACCGGGAAATTTGTCTTCTTCGTGATTCGCTCTCAGAGTGAGCAAAAGATCGCAGCCACTTCCAGGGCCTCCGTGGCCGATCTCTGCACACAACAAAAGCAAGTAGATAAGGTCGTGGAAGAATACTCAGATATCTTCTCCTCTCCTACCGGGGTACCTTTGCACTGCTAGGTCAAGCATCCCATCGATCTGACCCCAGGCACTCCGCTACCCAATGGGCCAGTCTACCGCCGCTCTCTGCTAGAAAATGAGGAGATCAAGAGGTAGATCCAAGAACTGCTCCACAAGGGGCACATACGTCCCAACTCACCGCCTTGTGGGAGCCCAATCGTGCTAGTACAGAAGAAAGACGGGACCTGGCGACTCTACATTGATTACCGGGCCCTGAATAAAATTATAGTCCGAAATCGGTACCCGATTCCCTGAATAGATGACCTTCTTGATCAACTCATAGAGGCCAAATACTTCAGTAAGATTGATCTGAAGTCTGGCTACCACCAGGTTCCAATAGAACAGACAGATGTATGGAAGACTGCCTTCAAGTCAAAAGAAGGTCTTTTTGAATGGCTGGTCATGCCCTTTGGTTTGACAAATGGTCCAACAACTTTTATGAGGATGATGGACGATATCCTACGAACTTTCACCAATACTTTTGTAATGGTGTATCTGGATGACATCCTCATCTACAACAAGACTTGGGAAGAACACTTGCAGCATATTCAATAGGTTCTGCACACCCTGTTGCAACACAAACTATATGCAAACTTGGAAAAATGCTCCTTCGGCATGGACGGTGTCCATTACTTAGGCTACATCGTTGATCAACATGGTGTGCATGTGGATCTAGCCAAGATCCAGGTCATCCGTGACTGGCCAGCCCCAACCACACTCATTGAACTTCAGAGCTTCTTGGGCCTCGCCAATTTCTGTCACAGGTTCGTGTTGGGATTCTCTCATATCGCATGGGCCCTCAGCCAAGTAACCAGGGGTGGCGATAAGGCAAAATTTGTGTGGGGCTTGTCCCAACAACAAGCCTTCAATGACTTGAAGAAGCGTTTGTGCTCATTCCCAGTACTTTCATTACTGGACCTACAACATCGCTTTGAGATCGAGACAAATGCTTCAGACTATGCTGTGGGCGCCGTTCTCACTCAACAAGACCACCCCGTGGCATATCATCGTGAGACACTATCAGATGCTGTCCATAAGTACCCTACTTACGACAAAGAAATGTACTCCATTATGCAAGCCTGCCGCCAGTGGATACATTACATTCTTGGGAAGGAGACAGTCATCCACACTGATCACAAGCCACTACAATTCATGCCGGCCCTAGGAAAATTGCAGAATGACCACCATCGGAAGTTGTAATGTCCCGATTTTGGGACATTATAACATTACAACATTTTAGAGTGTTATGCCTACCCGAGTAGCCAGATAGGGGTGACAGAGAGTTCGGGAGATATTGATGGGTTTATTTGGGCACAACTTGCATTGTTCATCATCAGGATCCATTCCGCACAGCTTGGCTTTGGTTCTGTTGCATTCTGACAATTTCTGTAATTTTGAGTTATTATGGGTTATATCTTAATTAAATTCACTAAGAAGGTCATAATGGGAATATTACTTGGATAAACCTCTTAGTGTGATAGCTCATCGTATTCGGGAAGAAGAGCACTACAGGATAAGATGATGAGAAGTGACTTTCAGTGGCCGGAGAAGCCATAAGGATGGATAAATCGCTTTTTAGAGGTAAAATGGTTAATTAATTAAGTGATTTAGTCAAGGAATAATAAAATAAAGTAAAAGTCACTTGGAGGGAAAAGGTCAACAACGAATTAGGGTTTAGAAAAGCTATAAGAGAAGGGCCAACGACCAAATTCATCATTATGCAGATTATGACTTGTTATTGAGGAGAAGAGGCGCATCTCAGGAGAGATAGTTCAGTGGATTCCAGGAGGAAGACACTAGTTGGCTGATTTCGGTGTTGAGAGACATACCCTAGTCACCGGGGAGATCTTCAGGTCTTCCATCATTCTTCAGTAGCAGTTACACAGTGTTCAACAGCAAGGACGCATTCATCCAAAGTGAGGGTGCAGCTTCTGAGAGGGTTTTTAGTCGACTTATCCCATCCAGGGAGAATTCAGAGATTTCCCCTCCGACCCATTTGAGAGGAAGGCAAGGCGCATCTTTTGCCTGGTTCCTCATCAGATTCTGACGAAGGAATCAACTGGGGCGCATTTTCTAGACTTGGACGTGCGACACTTTTGGCGGAAACATTTAGGGTTCCAAAGCGAGCATCAGGCCATAATTAGGGAAACCCTTTCGACCCATTTCCTAGTAGACCAAGGCGGTCATTTTGAGACGCATCTCGTCCGATTCCGACGGTGGAATCACTAGGATGCATTTTGCCAGAGAAAGAGGGGCGCATTCCCCAAGGGGGATCCATCCGGGGTCCAAACTCACCGGCAGAAGGGTCCGACAGTTACCAGTACTGAGGAATAGAGCAGGGCGCATCATTTGGGATAGTTTCAAGGCCATTCCGAGAAGTACAGCTCCCAGGGCGAACTTTCCAGACTTCCAACAGTTACCATCAGAGCTGCCATAGTCCCAGCGCATCCATTGATTCCGCAGTGCTCCCATATTCAGGGTATTATCTTTTAGTTGCTTATTTGTATTCCGGCTAAGATCCTTTGTCTGTTGATCTAGTCGAGTATTGTTAGTTTATTCAGCCGCATTTGGCCATTTTGTAATCCACAGAGATATCATAATATAAATTTGCAGTCCTTTGTCGCATTTGTTATTTGTATGATCATTTATATGCTGTAAACAATTAATCCTACACACACATTAGCAGCGTTTCCTAGACTAGCCAGGTCAGGAACATTACAATGGTATCAGAGCTGGTTTTCCTGCCAGCCTAAGGGGAAAATCAGATAAGGATGTAGATCCATCATTACCAGTGAGTGGATTGACAGGAGCACAGATGGAGCCTACACCCATGAGATGCAGGGAGCGTTGCTACAGTTGCAAAGTTCCTTGAAAGCCAAATCAACGATGCAGGGTTAAAGGGAAGGTGCACATTGTTGAGGTGCACTATGACAGCGAGGATGAAGAGATGCATGTGAATGCAACCATAGATGCCTATTTAGAGCAGTCCGATAAGGCTAGTGACTCTTGCGCATCTGAGGGACAGTTGGATGGACAGGATGATAACGCATATCCTTCATCTTCCCCATCAGGTAATGTTGAGGATTCAACACTTCAGCATAGTGGTGACACTTGTGAGGATTCATATGTGTTGGCACTTAAACATGATGCGCATAGGAGGTTGGATGACCTACCGGTGGGTGTAGACATGGCTTCCAGGAAGTCATGTATGGAGAATGATGAGCTTCCTATGATGAGTGAGCCACATTTTTCATCTTCTCAGTCACCTATGCTAGCTATGACACATGAGAATATCAGTGGCATTCCTAATATGGTAGAGGAGCCTTGTTTGGGGATTGTACACAAGGGACATATGGATTTGCAGACCCAGGATGAGAGGTATGGCTTGGAGTTAGTTGACCTTACACATACCTATCAGTATGAGGAGAGTGAGTCACCACTCTTGGAGTTTCCACTGATGGATTAGGTTGTGGAGACCGACAACTTGTTGGGACACTTACTCCCAAGATCGATCTGTAGTGATGAGGATGCACTCCTTATTGGACGGGATGATCATAGCACGTGTTTGGACACATCTATATGGGATCCGGGCACAGATGATATTAGTAGGGTGAGTGCACAGGAGGATACAACTGCCCATACAGGATACGGTGCGATCCAGATAGGGGCCGCAGTTGGTGATGGCGTGCAGTGGCATACAGGAGGACTCAGTAGCACAGGGGACAATGGGTAGTTCAGTGACCTATATTTTGAGGAGTGTGTTGTTGGGGATTCCATTGTTGACACTAGTAGTGAGAGGCATGAGGTAGCACCTTAGCAAGATTGTGACCAGGAGTCACGACACTTGGCAGGACAATTGAGAGTCAGTGAGGGCATGATCATGGCAGCCACTAGATGCATTGATGATACACATGCATTGGTGGTAGGTTATTGTTGGAGGGCCTCGATGGCACAGGATAATTTAGATGGGGGACTTGTCATTGATGACTTCCATACACTCAGGGAGAGAGTGATTGTGATGAGGGCTGGCTACCAACATTTGTTGATGGATAGGGATTACCTATTGGAGGTTGGTGAGATGTATCACAGAGCATTGAGGGAGCAGGAGGTTGAGGTGGACCGACTCACTCATGAGTTGGTGAGCACACAGAGATTCTTGGAAGGCACACAAAAAACCCCTCAGGAATCAGAGTCCAGATCAGAGGAGCTCCTTGAGGAAACTAGACAAAAATCCACTACACCTATTTCAGCAGAGAGTCAGATATATCCCTCAGCCACATTGTGAGAGGATTTTGGTGGTTTAGCAGTGGAGCACCAGTTGAGGGAGGAGCATGAGGAGTACCCAGGATCACTGATGAGTATGGAGAGATATGATCCAGAGATACATGAGGATATCCATAGGTCACAGGGACCACCCTTCACAAGGGGTGTTGAGATAGTTGGGCACACACGTACACATGGGGATTCTAGAGTTAGTGGCAGTTTCGAGGACACTTCCATTTATGTTCCAGGATTGGTTGACCTTCATGTAGAGGATGGCCCCGTAGTACACCCTGGATGCATGATGTTGCAGGTGTATACAGGAGATCACATGAGTATGCAGGGGCACACAGTGATGAGTGGTAGTTCACAGAGACATACAGAGGTGTACAGTGGGATTCAGGGGGACACACTGGATGGTAGGGAGGAGATGTACTCAGTAGAGCATGGAGATTCCTCTCCCTTGCAGCAATATATAGATCTGGGAGATCACCTTCACCGTAGCAACAGTTGCGTGAGTGATGATGGATGGAGAATGATTGACCCACAGTTGGTAGAGATACCTACTGTTGTACTCGATGGTTGGTGTTCAGTGATGACTACAGGTGGTTATTTACCATGGGTGCCGATAGACGAGCTTTTGGTTAAGACCTTTGGATTGACCAAAGCATATGCTACTTTCCAGTCCTACAGTTGGTTGCAGATATTTATGATGGCCTTTCCCGTTTCTTTCATCATTGATAACAACACAGGGAGAGATAGACAGTGGTAGGGGGCATGGAGAGTTGGTAGGCCGAGACCACCTAACATGAGTGTCTTGATTGCATACATCAAGATAGGGGTGGATCATCAGGGGTAAATAGTTGAGGCCTTGGGCATGATGGAGAGTATACTAGGCCATGGGACAGAGGATATCTCAGAGGTTTCTACATATTCAGACTCTCATTGGGATGAGGGTGGAGTGATTTCGACAGTTACGAGTAGGGCACATCAACAGTTAGTGGGGATTGGAAGTGATGAACTTCCAAATTTGACATGGGATCCAAGAGTCCATTTGGTCAATAGTTTGTTTCATCTTATGAGGATCTAGAATGGATACTTTGATCAGACAGTCATGATCAGAGTAGAGCAGCATCAACATGATGGTCCCTGTCAAAGACTAGCATGGGACCCTGGGATTACAAGGTTGGGCATTTCATTGACTGGTGGAAATGAGTGGACCTTTGCATTGGGAAGTCACCTTGATTTTCCATTGAGTTTCAGTATTGGGGAGAGCACGTCACTGGTTGGTTATTCGTTGAGGTCTTGTAGTACCTCACTATGGCATCAACATGTTCAATCGGTGGGGGCCGTGTTGGGTTTGGTATGGTCTGGTAGGACAGACTCATTTCGGTTTGAGATTGTGTGTTATTTGCAGGAGACTCATGGTAGTGATATGTTACAGGATTATATCTCACGAGGCATTGCAGTTCACATTCTGATATGGGATCCAGGGATTGGAGTGCTTGGTNGTTCAACGTTTGATGAAGTTGAGTTTCGAGTAGAGTGGTTGCTTGGGGAGTTGACTGAAATTCTTTGGCCATTGATCATTCTACTCATCAGGAGCATGTGGGTGTCATGCGTGGTGAGCACTTGGAGAGACCACATCTTGAGGGGAGTCTACCTTGTGTTACACAGGTGGATATGGGACCCCGATATCATATGTAGTTGTATTAAGTTATTGCTTGAGGACACGCAATCTTCTGGCAGGGAGGACTGTAATGTCCCCATTTTGGGACATTATAACATTACAACATTTCAGAGTGTTATGCCTACCCGAGTAGCCAGATACCGACAGAGAGTTCGAGAGATATTGATGGGTTTATTTGGGCTCTGTTATCGCACAGTTTGTAGCTAGGATAAAAGGATATGAGATAGAAGGCCAAACTAGCGTAACAGGAACCTATCCCACCCAATGTCACCACGATGGGGAGGTTCTTTCTCTTTAGGGAGGTGAGGCCTAGGGTAGACGTCCCCGGTAACCTGTGGTTTTGAGGAGGCAGAGGATTGTAGGATAAAATAGTTGTTTCCCCCCTCACAAGTCACTACCAAACAGATAGTCCGGCTTTATAGCCAATAAAGATAACTGAAAACAGTAACCAAGTAGAATCCCTGCCCTAGAACAAAGCAACAATAAACTTATATATGTTGGCTTGGTTAGTACTTCATATATATCAACGACTATCTGATATTCAATACAAGCAATTTGAAAGTAAATATTGACGAAGTCAATGTTTATAAAATAGCAATGAAAGATAATGTCACTTCACCAATAAATACTAGAACGATATGGCATTCAATGCAATAAATCAATACTTAACTTAATTAATGCCTTTAACTACCATTCAATTGCTCATAAAGTAAAATGTTGCTGCATTAAGATGTAATAACCAAGGATGACGTCAACAACTTAGGGTTAGTAGGGTTAGCTAGAGCTAGGGTTAGTGTAGTTAGGGTTTAAGATTTCAAAGGGTTTTAGAATTGTTTGACCAATTTCACTTCAATGTTGGAGGACTTCTAGATCAGTGCCTTAGGGTTTAATGGAGTCATAAGTGAAGGACGCACAGGTTGAAGGAGGCAAGATTTCAAGGACTAGAGGGAAAAGTTTTGAGGTGCTGCTAAAGAAGGGCCTCAAAATCGAAACCCTAAGGGAGAGAGGCTCACTCTGGTGTTGCTAAAGCAAGGCCTCGTGCTCTCTCCTCCTTCCCGACAAACGACTAGCTCACTGATAACAAAATACCACCAAAACAAGAGGGTTTGAAGAGTGAGGTGTTGCTATAGCAAGGCCTTTCAACAAACCCTAGAAAGAGTACGACCCTAGTGTAGTAAACCTAGGCCAAGGACGTCTCACTCTTCTTGGCTTAAAAAATAGTACGACTAGCAATAAGTGAAGAGAAGAAGAGGGTGTAGCTACGGCTAGGCTCTCTTTTCTCTATCAATGGCTGAAAATCTCTCTATTAGGGGACATGAGACAAGGACCTACTTGTGTGCTTGTCACCTAGGGTTTCTTGTTCAACAATAATCCTAAATACATGCAAGAGATTAAACTACAAACATTCATTCAAGAAGTTTTGCAGAAAAATACTTACAATTCACCAATAAATAAATGTGCAAACCCTAGTTGTAACACCTTCCTTCAAGAGAGAAACCAAAATATGTCAAAATAGCCTTCCTTCAACAAGTGCGCATCAACAAATTATCCAATAACCCAAGATAGGGCGCCAATTTTAGACCTCACTAATGAGTGAGTAAGTTGTGTTGATAAAATGAGAGTGAAAATCTCTCATTTATACAAAACCTTGACCTAATTTTACATTTTAGGTCAGGTAAAAGGCCGGCAAGGCCAAATTATTAAAATCATACTGTTTTACATTAAATTGTCAAATAAAAACCCCAAAATAAGCAGAAAAGAGAGTAAAAGCCCCTCTAAAGGAGGCGCCAGCCCTTTCTAGAGAAAATGAAACGTCCTGGAGAAAAACTTTAGCCCTCTAGGGGCTTCTCCAACATGGCACACGTGCCACTGCTGCCCAGTCTGCCTCCAAAGACGTCCAATAGGCTGTGACGTCATGGTCATCAAAGGTGACGTCCCAGGCCTTCCAAGGCCAACGTCTCAGTGAAAAGGGCTCATTCCCCTAGGCTAAACTATGTCGGTGTGCCTCTGGTGGAACGTCCTCTTCTTCTCTGGTGCTAAGACTCTGATCAACCTCTGTCCTGTCTCTGCCCCCTGATGGGGTCTCAACATCCATCTAGTGAGCTCTTCAGCCCCATGGAGGTCCGAACTGATCATCTCCCCATGTGTACCGGTCCAAATGGTACCTGTCCGTCGGGTATGGTCCTGCACATCAAAGGCTACGCCCTCCATGGGCTCATTAGTCACAGGGATCATGGCAATGCCAATCACATTTCATCATTAATATTATTAAACACATGCATAAAATCCCTAATACATCAATCAATAGCTCAAAGACGTTACATAAGCCTGCAATACAAATCTGGGGAAAAGGACAAGGCTTCCTATTGGGTGAGATATCCCTGATCTGGCTGATCAAGATATTCGCTACTGTTCTAATGCTCGGATGTGCAGATCTGGTACACTGGGGGTTTCTGGATGCGTTTTAGCTGTGTGATTGAGATGTTCTTCGGTTATTGTGTTTGCATGTTGGTTATTGTGGTTGCATGTCGGTTATTACATGTGCATGTTGCATAATTAAGATTTACCAATCATATAAAGATGCATGCAAGAGTATAGAATGTCAACTGCTCAATATCATGAATAATAATGGTTCATGCATGGAAATACAAATAGCCTACTGAAAATATAGAGTCTAGACGTCAGTCAGATCCCTTGGATCCGTACTGGAATACAATCAAATAACAAGAAATACCCATGACCGTAAGAAGACAGCAGATCTGCTGCATGCACGGATAGATAAGCAAGAATGAGCGATCCCGGAGAAATACGACAACCGCTACCAACTGGAAAACTCGATCTAAAGAATCCACCGTCAGAATGGGCTCGAAACTGCTCCAATAAGTGCGCCCTGGTCTCTACACTGGAATGAATGTCTGTCGGAACTCGGATCGGACATCTACGACACTGGATTTGGACCCCTGGGGGGTTTGCGCCCCTCCTTGAGAACTGAATGCGCCCCAAGCGATTCCACCGTCGGAATCGACTGCTATATAGCTCAAAACGATCGTCTCGTCAAATGATGAAATGGGTCGGAAGGGTTTGGCCGGATCTGATAGGGAACACCTGCATGCAATGCCAAACGTCTGTCTGGAATGACTGCGCCCAAAATGGCTGGATGGATCGACTTGCAAGATTCCACTGTCGGAATCTGACGATAGATAGCTAAATGGAAGCGCCCTGGCTGGATCTCTACTAGGTCGGGATGAATCTGCAATCGGGACACAGGTCTACTACAGATCTACGAATCTCCCAAATAGCTTGCGCCCTCCACACTGAATCCTCCTGAAATGAACGGTGAAATACCTAGATGGTATCTCCGATGGGCTAGGGTGTGTCTCTCAACACCGAAACCAATCAAGGGTGGTGGTTTCCTCTAGAAATCCACAAAACAATAAGGTCGGCTCTCCTCCTCCTCTGGAAGCTCTCAACATCAAATCATAACAATGCATAATGAATTAGGTTGCTTTCCCCTTCCTTTATATCTTCCCGAAACCCTAATTCGTTGTTGACCTTTTCCCTCCAAGTGACTTTTACTTTATTTTATTATTCCTTGATTATATCACTTTATTATTTAATTAATTAATTAATTAATTAACCATTTTGCCTGTAAAAAGTGATTTATCCATCCTGATGGCTTA
>JASDQU010750654.1:38248-51435 GCA_032191745.1 Picea mariana
AATGGATCCTGATGATGAACGATACAAGTCGGGCCCAAATAAACCCCTCAATATCTCCCGAACTCTCTGTCACCCCTATCTGGCTACTCGGGCAGGCATAACACTCTGAAATGTTGTAATGTTATAATGTCCCAAAATGGGGACATTACATTGGGCTAGTGTCCACAGAAAAAGACAAGTTCCTAGAAAGACCTCTTCCAAGCCATGTAAGTGGGTGGTGTGGTCAGGGGATGTCCAAGCGTGTGGGTGTAATGATGGCCAAGGGTGCAAAGATGTTACCTGTGGGTGCCTTTGTAGAAGGCGAGCTGTCCCTGTCATGGATGCATTTTTTCAAGTCCATTCTTGCGTTTATTCTTTTTATTCTTTTGTTTGCTTTTTTGTTCAAAAGCTAATCAGGGGACACTGCCTTGGCATGGTGACTAGAGCTGACAGCGTTACCCACAAGTACTTTTGCAGAGATGAGAAGGTTGGCTCGTGATGAGACCCCCTTTCCCTTGGCCATGCAACCAAGAGTCACTGCCCTGGCGTGGTAACCAGCTGGTGGTAATGTCATACTGCTAGGTACCCATGGACCTAATAGGCTGGCTCGTGATGAGATCCCTTATGCTCTGATTAGGTCTTGTTTCATTATTTTTTCAGGTCCCTCTTGTTTCTTGCTGAGAAGATTTTTATTGCTTTCTCGGGGATCCTTGGGCGAAGCATCTCGAGGTTCATTTTTTAGGCTTTTATTATTTACCGGCTTGCTTTTACCTTCTGGGCCTTTAGCCCCTTCTTCCCACGAGGTAAGGTGCAGTTTTGAAATAGGTCAACCCAATGCCTGGACAAGGGGAATGGGATAGGTGAGTGGGAAACAAGATGTAAGAGTGGTGCTATGATGAGAGCGGACGATGGCTTTTCAAAAATCCCCCAGTGGCAAACCAAAACCTACAGACAAGCTTGCTAGGGCACCCTGTCAATCCCCCCATACATGGTCAAGTGAACAAATGTAAGATCCAAGCAGTTGTTAGAGATAAGAGGAATCAGATGCATATATTTAAAGGTTTCAATGATCAAAAGTGACACATAACATGATACCTGGACCAATTACCTCATGGAGCAAGAACCTCTTCTGATATAGGACCAATCCGATGGTGATGGATGCTGTTGCTGCTGTCAAGACAAAAATGATGGGAGAAGAAGATGGGCCCTCCAAGGCCATGCTCAGGTCAATCCTGCTCTTGGTACTCCTTGTCTAGGACCTGTGGGCCTCGAGACATGATCTCCTAGTTATCCCTAAAAAGTGGGGATAACGTCTGGCTCCAACTCTGGGACATGTGCTCACCGTAGAGCGCATGAGAACCTCAACATCTCTGGCATAACCTGCAGACCTGCTCAATCTCGATAGGGGTATCAGTAACAAAATTGGGGCAGTAATGCCACCCCAGCATACACATAGATGTATATATACTAAAGTAAAATAATCAATATGTGAATGTAAAGAAAAATACCTACCTTTACTTACCTGTTGGCTAGATGTTCGATGTAGTCAAACGACCAGTGTAGCCGATCCAACAATGTCCACGATACCTGCCTTTGTGCTTCATTATGAACCAAAATAGTGATAAATCAAGCACAAAAATGTCATGAGTTAGAATATATATCGTATCATTTGAAATCTCAAAGTCGAACTCATGGAGGCGGGTGGGAGGGATAAAATCCTGCCAAGTCCATCTCCGAGGAAAGTACTCAATCCACTTCAGGAAGGAGTCAAGAAAAGTCCAAGGTTCAGAACACTGACTCAAAAGGTCGGCACACTGGCTACCTAAGACGTTCTCATACTGTGAAGTCTGGGAAGGGATTGACAAGGATGTATTAGACGACTGGCAAATTCTCAAGGGATAGTTGAAAAACTGAGAAAATACACTTAAGCTTGTAATATTTAACCAACCCTTGGACTCTACGGTTTGCCCCAGAGGAAACTCAAAATCAAAAACATACTTCCCAACCACAACTCTAGCCACACAACAAAGTATAGTAATTGGATGTGGTTGGGGAGAATCGTCACAAGGATCCTCCTTTAAGCAAAGGAGGTCCTTACTTGTATTAAGACCTGAACACAGTGGTGGTTGGTAATCATCTTCATGGAGAGAATCGTAGTGCTCAGAAGGGTACTCATAAAAAATCTCAAGGTAAGACTGAAAATCATCAGGAAAACAGGGTACTAGGTCATCTTGGTTTTTTGGAAAGTACAGTTAAAAATCTCATCTCCTTGTTGCCACTGGTCAAAAGTAATCTACTGTGATAATTGCAAGGGCAACACTTGGAAATGACTCTCAGTGTCATAGATGGGATCCAGGTCATAACCAACCATATCCCACCTACGTCTCCCAACATTTATGAACTCATCAATGTTATCAACAATGTTACCATTTGTGTCATAACATGCAGGGTTTGAGACATTTGAAAATTCATTCTCCTCCTCATTTCCTTCATCATAAAGCAAAGCATCATCAAAAACTAGGGGAGGAGGGCAACTTACCTTTTCTTCTCGTGCAGGGGCTTCGTTTTCAGCATGTGTTACTGTTTCATCCTCATGGATTGCTCCTTTGTCTTTGATTGTACAGCAAGGAATATCCATTTCGTTCAAGGCTTTCATTTCTCCTTCATTTTCTGAATCAAGGAACAAGGTGTCGTCGGTATCTTGAAAAGGGAAACAACTAACCTCATTATCGTTCTGTTGTGCAGGAGAAATAGGCTCCAGGGCCATGCTCAGGTCAATCCTGCTCTCGGTACTCCATGTCTAGGACCTGTGGGCCTTGAGACATGATCTCCTAGTTATCCCTAAAAAGTGGGGATAACATGCCCGACTTGCATCGTTCATCATTAGGATCCATTCTGTACAGCTTGGCTTTGGTTTCGTTGCATTCCGACGATTTCCGTAATTTTTGAGTTATTATGGGTTATATCTTAATTAAATTCACTAAGAAGGTCATAATGGGAATATTACTTGGAGAAACCTCTTAGTGTGATAGCTCATCGGATTCGGGAAGAAGAGCACTACAGGATAAGATGATGAGAAGTGACTTTTAGTGGCCGGAGACGCCATAAGGATGGATAAATCACTTTTTAGAGGTAAAATGGTTAATTAATTAAGTGATTTAATCAAGGAATAATAAAATAAAGTAAAAGTCACTTGGAGGGAAAAGGTCAACAACGAATTAGGGTTTCAGCAGCGAATTAGGGTTTAGAAAAGCTATAAGAGAAGGGCCAACGACCTAATTCATCATTATGCAGATTATGACTTGTCATTGAGGAGAAGAGGCGCATCTCAGGAGAGATAGTTGAGTGGATTCCAGGAGGAAGGCACCAATTGGCTTATTTCAGTGTCGAGAGACACACCCTAGTCACCGAGGAGATCATTCAGGTCTTCCATCATTTTTCAACAACAATTACACAGTGTTCAGCAGCAAGGGTGCATTCATCCAGAGTGAGGGCACAGCTTTTGAGAGGGCTTTTAGTCGACTTATCCCATCCAAGGAGAATTCCGAGATTTCCCCTTTGACCCATTTGAGAGGAAGGCAAGGCGCATCTTTTGCTTGGTTCCTCATCAGATTCTGACGGAGGAATCAACTGGGGTGCATTTTTCCAGACTTGGACGTGCAACACTTTTGGTGGTTACATTTAGGGTTCCAGAGAAAGCATCAGGCCATATTCAGGGAAACCCTTCCGACCCATTTCCCAGTAGCAATCATTTTGAGACACATCTCGTCCGATTCCGACGGTGGAATCACTAGGATGCATTTTGCCAGAGAATGAGGGGGGTATTCTCCCAGGGGGATCCATCCGGGGTCCAAACTCACCAGCAGAAGGGTCCAATAGTTACTAGTACTGAGGAGTAGAGCAGGGCGCATCATTTGGGACAGTTTCCAGGCCATTCTGAGAAGTACAGCTCCCAGGGCGAACTTTCCAGACTTCCAGCAGTTACTGTTAGAGCTGTCATAGTCCCAGCGCATCCATTGATTCTGCAGTGCTCCCATATTTCGGGTATTATCTTTTAGTTGCTTATTTGTATTCCGGTCTAAGATCTTTTGTCTGTTGATCTACTCGAGTATTGTCAGTTTATTCAGCCGCATTTGGCCATTTTGTAATCCACAGAGATATCATAATATAAATTTTGCAGTCCTTTGTTGCATTTGTTATTTGTATGATCATTTATATGCTGTAAATGATTAATCCTACACACACATTAGCAACGTTTCCTAGACTAGCCAAGTCAGGAACATTATAGAAGTGGTCCACATACTTACATCAGTTCCACCTCAACATCAAGTATAAAATAGGAAGTACCAACCGAGTTGCTGATTGCCTTAGTCGACCTCCAGTCGCGACACTCACCACGATGCTAGACTCTTGCGACCGCGAGACCTCCAGATGGCCCCACCTCTACAAGACAAACCCTGACTTCTCCACCACCTACCAAATGTTCGGCGCCAACTCAGTGGTCGCTAATTTCCATCTTCAAGATGGGTTGTTGTGCCGTCTGGGCCATCTTTGCGTTCCATCAAGCGAGCGCGCGAAGCTGATTTGGGAAGCTCACTACAGTCTGGTGGAAGGACACTTTGACGTCGAAAAGACAGTGGCAGTGTTGCAGAAACATTTCTATTGGATGAAACTTCGACAGGATGTCGACAAGTATATCAGGTCCTGCACCGCTTGCGTTATTGCCAAATCGACCACTAAGAAACAGGGCCTGTACACCCCTCTGCCTACTCCTGACAAGTCGTGGGAATTCATCTCAATGGACTACATGTTGGGCCTCCCGTCCACCAAGAGGGGAAATGACTGTTTTTGTGGTTGTTGATCGCTTTTCCAAGATGACGATTCTAGCTGCCTGTAAGAACATCACAACAGAAGCCACTGCCAAGCTCTTCTTTGAACGAGTATGGGTACATTTTGGGATCCCGCAAATCATTATCATAGACCGTGACAGTCGGTTCCTCAACACATTCTGGTCGAGCCTCTAGTCACTGCTGGATACCAAGCTCACCAAATCCACTGCCTTCCACCCCCAAACAGATGGCCAAACTGAGGTCGTCAATCGGATAATCGTACATATCCTGCGCATGTACAATTCAAAACACCCCCGCACATGGGATGAGAGTCTTCCCTATGTCCAACATAACTACAACCAAGCCCTGCATAGCTCAACTGGCCACAACCCCTTTTAGGTGGGGTTGGGATTCCAACCATCGGGCCCCATGGATGTTGCACTACCCCTGGTGACCACCTCGGTCGACTCGTCCCCTGCTCCACCAGAAAATGACAAAGCCACCTGGTTCATTGAGCGGATCTAGCACATCCGCCAATAGGTTCAGGATATTCTACAGAAGTCTAATGCCAAGTACAAGCAAGGCCATGGTCAACATCAGGTGCCACATAAGTTTCAGGTGGGAGACAAAGTTTGGTTGCACTTGCAGAAAGAACGCCTTACAGGGCCCCATCGAAAGCTTCTGTGATGTCCTGTTCCCAAGAGTAGGCGAGCAGGGAGTGACTCAGTAGTCTATGTGTTCCTGTAGACTATAGTCAGGCACAAACAAGGAATAAGATGGAGAAATAAGGAGGAATTGATGGCTAAACGATGAATTAAGCCAAAATACTTAGGAAAAGTCACTTAAGCCTAAGTCAACGAAGAATTAGAATGAAAAGGTACTAAAGGGGGACTTAATTAATTAATTATTCACCTCAGGAGAAAAAGCGCCTAGCTTAAGTGAGGTCAATGGTGAATTAGATTGGGAAAGGTATAAAGGGAGGAACTTGACATAATTCCTCATTATGCATTGTTATGATTTGATGTTGAGAGTTCCCAGAGGAGGAAGAGAGCCGACCTTACTGTTTTGTGGATTTCTAGAGGAAACCACCACCATTGATCCATTTCGGTGTTGAGAGTCACACCCTAGCCCATCGGGGATACCATCCAGTATTTCACCGTACTTTTCAGGAGTGTCCATTGCAGAGTGCGCAGCTCAGCGAGTGAGGGCGCAAGTCAGTTTGAGGGTTTGGAGAGCTGTATGAAATCCAAGTCCAGATTGCAGTTTCCTTCCAACCCATTTGAGATCCAGCCAGGGCACTTCTTTTGAGCCATCTATCATCAGATTTTGATGGTGGAATCTTGCATATCGCCTCATCCAACCATTTAGGGCGCAACTCTTCCAGACAGACATTTGGGGTTGCATGCAAAGTATCAAAGCGGATCTGAACAATTCCTTCCGACCCAGTTCCACATTTGGCGAGACTATCGTTTTGAGCCATATCGCTTCAGATTCCATTGGTGGAATCCTTTGGGGCGCATCTAGTGTCCCAGGAGGTGCGCAAACCCCCCAGGGGTCCAGATCCAGTGCCTCAGAGACCAGATCCGAGATCCGNCTTCCAACCCATTTGAGATCCAGCCAGGGCACTTCTTTTGAGCCATCTATCATCAGATTTTGATGGTGGAATCTTGCATATCGCCTCATCCAACCATTTAGGGCGCAACTCTTCCAGACAGACATTTGGGGTTGCATGCAGAGTATCAAAGCGGATCTGAGCAATTCCTTCCGACCCAGTTCCACATTTGGCGAGACTATCGTTTTGAGCCATATCGCTTCAGATTCCATTGGTGGAATCCTTTGGGGCGCATCTAGTGTCCCAGGAGGTGCGCAAACCCCCCAGGGGTCCAGATCCAGTGCCTCAGAGACCAGATCCGAGATCCGACACTCATCCATTTCAGTATAGAGGCCAGGGCGCTTCTATTGGAGCAGTTTCCAGCGCATTCTGACGGTCTATTCTTCCGGACGAGTTTTCCAGCTGGTAGTGGTTATCGTACTTCTCCGGAATCGCATATTTTGCCGATCTATCCGTGCATGCATCAGATCTCCTATCATCTTCTGATCATAGGTATTTTTATGCTATTTGCTTGTATTCCAGTGATGATCCATGAGATCTAGCTAACATTTATATTCTATACTGCCAGTAGGCTATTGTATTTCCATGCTTGAACTGTATAATACATGATATTGGGCAGTTGATGTTCTTTACTTCTGCATGCGTCTTTTATATGCTGTTAAAACCATAAATATGCAACATGCACATGCAATAACCAACATGCACATGCAATCACCCACATGCACATGCAATAACCATCAAGATCTCAAACATACAACTGAAACGCATCCAGAAACCCCCCAGTGTATCAGATCTGCAAGACAGAACAATAGATCAGTAGCAAATATCTTGATCAACGGGATCAAGGATATTTCAGCTTCGCCCACTCCGTTATGGGCCGTACACCATCACCAGGGCTGTGGGCGACAATGCTTTTGAGCTCAACATTCCCCCTTTCCTTGGCCTACACCCAGTCTTCAACGTGGCTCTCCTTCGGCCATATTTACCACCATTATTGGACACCTCAAAGATAGTAGAGCAGTTGACACCAACAGAGCTCAACCTAGACTGCATGTAACAGGCATCCACTGATCAAATTGTGGACACACAGATCAAGGGCACTCGACAACAAATGATCCAACTTTATCGATTCGTCAAAGCAGGGTAGCTCCTGCACCAAGGCAAGTGGCTCAACCAGGGCCAAATTCAACAGAAATTTCCTCATCTGATCGAGGAACTCAACGCAATGGAGACCATTGCTTCCTAAGGAGGGAGGATTGATCCAGGTGGATATCGGTGGCCACCCACTTTTTCTAACTCGCTCAAAACAATTTTCTGGCAATTTTGACAATTTACTATTTTAAGCAGTTTTTAACTTCCGAGGCCATTTTGAGGGCCTGTATGAAGGTTTTTCAGGATCGAGCATCTCAATGATAGCCAAAGGCTCTGATTGAGCCTCCAAAATGAATCTCCTCGACGATACCTTTCCAACGGGCTATCGTGCGCCTAAAATAGAGATCGTATGCAAAAGTTACGATCCCGAGAAGTTGATGTACTAACTTACCCAAATGGGGCGCACATGAATTTTGTTGCTTCATCTCCTAGGGTTAGGTTTTTGACATGTCTAGAGTTTTTGGATGATTACAATGAGGCCTTCAGAGCCTCATTGTAATCATCTTCTTGCGAATGAGCGCAACCGTCACATCTTTTCTTAAAGATAAGCCACCACCATTCCAACAAGCTTGTTTTCCACTGCATTTTACAGTTTCAACTTATTTCCTTATTGAATAGAAAACCAGTTTTACTGTATCTCTGTTATTTTGTGTTAAGCATCTTTTAATAATCTGTATTCATTTCGTTTTGCTCATAAAATCTGGATCGGTTCCCCAAGGAGTAATGAAGGCAGTCTTATACTTGTCTTGCTTGTCAACTAGTACTTGATTCTAACCGGAGAAACCATCTAGCATAGACATCATAGCTGATCCGGTCACTGCCTGAAGAATATGTTCCATGCTAGGCAAGGGGTAATTATCCTTGAGGCACGCACAACTTAAATTTCCGAAATCAATACAAATGACAATCTCACCTGGTTTGTTCTTTACCGATACACAATTGGCTACCCAGTGGGAATAGCTGATTGGTTCAATGATACCTGCTTCATACAACTTCTGTAGTTCCTTCTGAATTGTGGGCGCCACCTTTGGGTTCATGTATCTCAATATTTTTCTAAAAGGTTTGACGTCCTCTGATAGTGGTATTGCATGGTTATTGATCTTCGGGTCGTATGCTTTGAGCTCGTCATTATACCATGCAAATACGTTCCTGTACTGTCTTACCAGTGCAACAATTTTTCTTTTCTCTTCTAGTGTGCATGCCTTACCAATTTTGATGATCCTCGGGGTATCCCCACTGCCAATGTTCACCTCTTGAACCTGATCATCAAGGGAAGATTTATTAGTTCCTTGAAAAGTATCTGACCTATCAAATAATTGTTCTAATGGTACTAAACCCTTTGGAATGTTGTTACTTTTTAGTTGAATCATTGGGATCTCCTCGCCCTCCTGTATCTCATCAATGTTGTGATTAGCAAATTCATTAGCCGAATTTAAGAAATTCAAAATATGTCTATTATCTTCAAAAACTTGCGAAGGGCCTATGTTATCCGAAACATGAGGATGAAAAGAAACCTCAACTATATGTGTAATGTAAGGGTCGGTCATCCAAGGTGTAAATAAGGTAGCAGTAGTTGTCAAATAATCAACCTTTTCATTTTGAGTCCTATCAATATGAGAAATGTTAAATGCATCAAAACACTCAATCTTATCCCACACTGCATGTCTATACATTTTCAGTCGTTGGTTTCGAGCTTCACACTTCATTGTTGCATGATTCACGATAAGCTCGGAATCACCTTCCACCTTTAGTAGTTTGATACCCATATTCCTAGTTTTTCGTAAACCAGATAACAAAGCATCGTACTCTGCCATGTTGTTAGTACAATCAAACTCTAAACGTGAAGAAAATGGAAATATCATACCTGAAGGAGCAGTGATGACCACTACAACACCTGATCCCTGTCTTGACCTCACGCCATCAAAAGTCATGGACCACACCTATGAATGCTCAAGTTCACTCTCTGGTACAAAAGGCATAGGTGTTTCAGGAATCTTTGAAAGCATGTACGTGCCCAAATCTATCTCCTGTGCCTCTTGATCTTTTATGCAAGGGTAAAGGTAATCATTGTCTTTGGCACGGGGATCCTCAACATTGTGCAACATCTTTGGTTCTCTAAAAAGTTTACCTTCTCAACCCGGGAGATGGGAATGTCTGCACAAGATAAGTCCATCTGCATGGAACCCCCCACATTTGTTGACCACTGTCTCGAAAGAAGCATGCCCCACTGTGTTGGGCAATCTCTGACTAGCACATCCATGACTAAAGTTCTCTTTAGGGACACCTTCAAACATACCTGCAAATCCTTAATAACCCCACAATAGGGTACCTCCCTAGCATCTATTGCTTGCACGTTCCGACAAGGCTTGGTAATCTGTAATCCAAGCTCACGCATAACCTTAAGAGTGATGATATTGTTAGACACACCAGAATCTAGCATGCAGTTTCGCAAAATGAGACCATTAACCAATAATGAACAAAAAAGGGGTAGTATTGTTGTTTGCCTTACTAATAAGGCCAAGAAAAACCTGCGAACACTCATCTGCAAGGTTAACCTCACTCTTAATCCCTAAAAATCTGTCAACAAGCTCTTTGTGAGTAGGCATGCACATTATCTCCTTTAAAGGAAAAGGAATCCTGATCTTAGAAAGCTCATTCTCTAATGAAATGTGGGGTGCTTCTGATCGAGCTGGAACTGGAATGGGCAACAAAGGAGGTGGATGAGTTTTTCTTAGCTATGCAGTAAGAACCTCCCCTCTAGGAAAAGATGGTGGAACTTGAGCTTTACCTTTGCGTGCGTATTGTTGAGTGATCTCTGCAACTCTAACTGCTTTTGCTTTATGTTAGGTTTTGAGCTATTAGTAGGTTTCTTTTCAATTTACGAGATAACAATAGCATAGGTAGGATCACTAAGAGAAACACAATCACAAGATACACAACATTTATCCTAGAAAACCCTCATGGGGGAGAAAACCCAACAAAAAATTCCTTAATATAGATAGCCAATACAATGCAAAGACAATAAACCAAACACTAGAGAATATCCTCCATTGAGCAATGCGCCTCTCTCTTCCTTCTTCTCCCAACTGCAGCTACCAAACTTGCACACCGAGTGAGTGAATGAGTGAGTGTGATAATGAGGCGTTGGCTTCCTTTATTTATACAAATTGGCAGGCGCTGGAAATGTGTCTCTTCACTGGGCAGGGCCGACTTGTTTTCTTAGTGGTAAAAACCACTTTAATTAGCCCGGGGGCCTTCTTCTTAATTTGCATAATATATTTAGGGTTTGACCATTCTACAAAAGGGGATTTGGTCAATTACATTTCCCGACATGATCAATACACAAAAGGGGATTGATCTTATGAATAATATCTCAATAATAAATAGAATACTCTTTGCAGTTACAATATTTCAACACTCCCCCTTAACAAGAAGGGTATTCTACAACATCATCACGAGAGAGAGAGGGAGGCAACATCAACAACATCTGGAACACTGACTGGCATATCTATAAATCATCGGAAGTTTTTCTCATCATCATCGTTCACAGCATGGAGCTGGAGTAGCATCATCATCCTCATCAGCATGAGGCTAAAGTAACAACATCATCATCTTTAGTGTGAGGCTAAAGTAACATCATCATCTTCTTTAGCATGAGGCTAAATTAATATCATCAACATCTTTAGCATGAGGCTAAAGTAATATCATCATCTTCAACATTAAAGCTGAAATGACATCATCATCATCATCTTCAGCAAGAAGCTGAAGTGGCATCATCATCATCATCTGCATCAACATGGATTAGTATAACACTAATACATTATCATCATCAATAACAACACAAGGCTGATACAACATCAACAACAACAGTATCACAGCATGAAGGCTGGAGCATCATCAACATCAACATTAGGCTGGAAATCTTTAGCACAAAGCTGGCATTTCAACAACATCAACACGAAGCTGGAAATTTTCAGCACGAGGCTGGCATCACAACAACATCAACACGAAGTTGGAAATCTTCAGCACGAGGCTGGCATCCACAACATCAACACGAAGCTGGAAATCTTCAACACGAGGCTGGCATCAACAACATGAACACGAAGCTGAAAATCTCCAGCACGAGGCTGGCATCAACAACATCAGCACGAAGCTAGAAATCTTCAGCACTAGGCTGGCATAAACAACATCAACACGAAATTGGAAATCTTCAGCACGAGGCTGGCATCACAACAAAATCAGCACGGAGCTAGAAATCTTCAGCACTAGGCTGGCATCAACAACATCATGTGGTACTCTGACAGATCCAAAGGATCTGCCCAGGAATCAAAAGATTCCCTAGGATATAAAATCCTAACGAAGCTACCACTACTGACCAAAGTTAGCATATACATGCACAAGTACTCTGACAGCCCGTCCTTATGGACCTTCGGGATCTGTCTAGGGATGATTAGTTCCCTAGGATATAAAATCTTAACTGAGCTACCCGCTATTGGTCAGGATACCATAGTATCATCGGCGCTACTCCCCCTTTCGAGGGAGGTCCTTTCGGACTATACCAAGCTTGTCTCGAAAATGCTCAAACTTTACACGAGACATAGGTTTGGTCAACACATCTGCAACTTGTTCATCTAAGCCAACATTTTGGAGCTGTATAGCTCTTCTTTGCATCATATCATGAATGAAGTGATACCATATCTCTATGTGCTTCGACTCATCATGGAACACATCATTTTTATACAACTCTGGATATCACATAGGATCACGATGGCTTCCATCTCCAGATCAAATAGATCTGTCAACAACATCCAAAGCCATATGGTTTCACAACTGGCGAAACATGCTCCAATATATTTCGCTTCTATCGTGCTGGGAGCAATACTAGGTTGCTTCCTAGTCTGCCATGAAGTCATGGCTGACCCCAGATTGAAACAACATCCCAAAGTGCTCTTTCTATCAGAAACACTTCCAGCTCAATCTGAATCAATATATCCATACAATCTGAAGTCATAATCTCTAGTATAACAAAGGCCAAAATCCAACTTACCCTTAAGGTATCTCATCACATGTTTTGCAGCTACAAGGTAAACACGTCTGGGCTCTACCAGAAATTGACTTAAGGTGTTCACAACAAAACATATATCTGGCCTGGTGTTTGTTAGATACATCAATGATCCAATGATTTGTTTGTACATCGTAGCATCAATCAATTCTGACGAAGTGTCAACTAGGAGCTTCAACTTTGTTTCCATGGGTATATTCATGGATTTTCACTTCAACATGTCAAACATCTTCATTATTTCAACTGCATACTTTTGTTAAGGAAGATCTTCTCTGGGCTCTGTCAAACTTCAAGACCTAAGAAATAATGCATTAGGTCTTTCATCAAACTCTGTAGCGAGCTTCTTCAACAATCTATGATGAGCTTTTCTTCATCAAGTTAAGAATACATCATCTACATATAGTAGCAACAATATAACTGGCTCATCATTCATAACCTTGAAGTAAAGGTTAGAATCAATTTTACTCTTGGTAAATCCCAAGCTCTTCAGGAAACTGCCAATTCCGCCATATCAAGCTCTAGGAGCTTGCTTCAACCTGTACAAAGCCTTCTT
>JASDQU010750655.1:15045-26453 GCA_032191745.1 Picea mariana
ATGATACGCTGTACTAAAATTCAGATTCGTTCCAAATCCTTTGAACAATCCTTTCCAGAAATTTGAGGTGAATTTTGGGTCCCTATCAGACACAATCGTTTTAGGAATTTCGTGCAAGCGTGCCACTTCTTTTAAGAAGATATCAACAACATCCACTTCTTTGTGAGTGGTTTTCAGTGGGATAAAATGGGCATCTTTTGTAAGCTTGTCCACCACAACCATGATCGAATCATGCTACTTGCTCGTTATGGGCAATCCTATAATAAAATCCATGGTCACCACTTCCCACTTCCATTCAGGAATGGGAAAAGGCTGCAACAACCCTGCTGGGTGCCTATGCTCAGCCTTAACTTTCTGGCATTCCATACATCTGGTGATGTATTCAGCGATCTCTCTCTTCATACCTGACCAAAAGTAATGGCTTTTGACTGCTTCCACAGTCTTTTGATATCTAGGGTGTCCAACATAAGTCACGTTATTCATTTCTTTTAGAATCACAAGTTTCAATTCCTGGACATTGGGTATATACACTCTGTCTTTATACATAAGTAATCCATCAGCTTCCAAGGTGTAATTTTCCTCTTTCTGTGGTCTCTCACTCTGTTGTAGCTTTGCTACCAAGTCTATGTACTGCAAATCTTCATTTGCAGCTTCCAAAATTCTATCCTTAATATCATTCCTGTACATGCTAATGGTTGTAGCATGTAAGTCATGCACTTTTCTGCTGAGTGCATCAGCCACCTTGTTTTCCTTTCCCTTGATATGCTTGATATCAAAGTCGTATTCACATAGAAGTTCCAACCACCTGCTTTGTCTAGCATTTAAGGTTGGCTGATCAAAAAAATATTTCAGACCGTTGTGGTCTGTTCTCAATTCGAATCTCCTTCCCATGAGGTAATGTATCCATTTCCTCAGAGCGTGGATGATTGCTGCTAGCTCCAAATCATGAGTGGAATAATTCTTTTCATGCTCTTTCAGCTTCTTGGACTCATAATAGATTACAAATCCATCTTGGCTGAGAACTCCTCCCAACCCTTCCTTTCACGCATCTGTGCACACCACGAAATCCATATTTGGATCTACAATCCTCAATATTGGAGCGGTGGTTAACAACTACTTCAATCACTGGAAACTGTTCTCACACTCTTCAATCCACTTAAACCTTTTCTCCTTCCTTTGCAAGGAAGTGATAGGATGAACTAACTTTGAGAACCCTGCTATAAACCTTCTGTAATAGCCCGCTAGACCCATAAAGGATCTAACTTCCACCACATTCCTTGGTGCTGACCATTCTTGGATGGCCTCAAACTTCTTAGGATCCATACCAATCCCTTCTTCTGAAATAATGTGCCCCAAGTAATGGATCTGCCTTTGGTAAAATGAGCATTTTCTCAATTTGGCATACAATTGGTGTTCTCTCAACACTTGTAGCATCAATCTTAGGTGTTTTTCATGCTCTTCCTCTGGCTTGGAATACACCAAGATGTCATCTAGGAAGACTATGACAAACTTGTCTAAATAGTCCCTGAATACACCATTCATCAAGCACATAAAAACAACAGGTGCGTTTGACAGTCTAAACGACACCACTGTGAACTCGTAATGACCGTACCTTGTTCTAAAGGCGGTCTTGCTAATGTCCTCATCCTTTATTCTCACCTGGTGATATCCAGATCTGATATCTATCTTCGAAAATATTTTCGCACCCCTCAACTGATCGAAAAGATCATCGATCCTCGATAGAGGATACTTGTTCTTGACAGTTACCTTGTTCAACTGCCGGAAATCATTGCACAACCTCAACGTCCCATCCTTCTTCTTCATGAATAGGACTGGGGCACCCCAAGGTGACACGCTGGAATGAATGTACCCCCTTCTTCAGAATCTCTTCAAGCTGCAATTGCAACTCTTTCAGCTCTGGCGTACTCATTCTATAAGGAGCTTTCGACACTAGAGCTACTCCAGGCATCAAATTTATAGAAAAATCGATGTCTCTCTTCGGAGGTAGTCTAGTTACTTCTTGAAATACGTCCTTGAACTCTGTGAGTACTTCATAGTCTTCAATCCTTGAGACTTCATCTCTGGATGCTTCCTCCACACGGGTTGCAAATAATTGACAACCTTTTCTGTAGCACTTCTTCAACTGCATGGTTCATATTTCTCTAACAACCATAGCTCTGGGAGTCCCTTGAACTATTTTTCAATTCCCCTCCTCATCCAGGCATGTAAACCTCTTGTTACGACAATCCAGGAGGGCATGGTGCTGGTCCAACCAGTCCATTCCAATTAAATAGTCATAAGATCCTAAAGGCAGAATATTCAATTCAACCTTCATGATCAACCCTTTCATGTCCATAGGATAGGACTTCACCAACTCAGTGACTTTCCTCTTGGTTCCTGTAGCCAACTACACTAACCAAGAATTTTCATGTTTGCTTCTTGATAAATGCAAAATTTCCACCACCCTAGGATCTACATAAATATGGCTAGCCCTTGAATCGATTAAAATATTAAATGGTCGGTTGTTAATCATACCTTCCACTTCAATCATGTGCGATTGAAATTTTGATTGCTTATTGTCCAGGGCTGCATTGATCCTTGGCATTCTACTGCCCATATCCTCAACTATTTCAGCTTGCTGAACATTATGGATGGTTCTCACTTTATCTTTTCTACGGGGGTAGTCTCGGTACCTATGGTTTCCTTTATAGCCCCAACACTCCATAGGTGGAAGTTTGGGCATTTGTTCACCCACTTCATCCTTCCTAGGCTCTCTAAAGGATGGTTGTCCCTGAGGATTGTTTCTAAAATATGGAAGCTTGTTTCCCTTTAGCCTCTGCTCTTTCCCGATCTTCTTCTGATCATCCCAAGCCTTATGAAAAGTAGGCCTTTCTCTTTGCTATTCATACAAGCATTTTTCCCTTCTTATTGTTTCTTCCATAGTCTTAGGATCATCATACTGGATCTTTTCACTAATGGAATTTGGAAGTCCACTCAGATATCTTTGAATCTTGACAGCCTCATCTTTGATGAATGGAACACACTTCAGTAATTCCAAAAACCTTCGTTTGTTTTCATCAATGGTCATGCTGCCTATCTTGAGTTTGAAGAACTCCTTCATCTTTCTGTCATAGTATCTTTTAGTCAGGTATTTCTTCTAGAAATACCCCTTGAACTCCTTCCAAGTGACATCTTTCTCTCTGATGTGCTGCACCTGCACAAAATGATCCCACCACATGGATGATTTTCCTTTCAATTGATACATCACAATTCTTCCTTCTGCATGAGTAGAATAATTCTGCAGTTGGAAATATTTCCTCATGCCAAGCAACCAGGTTTCGACATCTTCCTCCTTCTTATGTTCTCCATCAAACGTTGGAGGCTTGATCTTTTTCATCTCTCCTTTCAATTCATCTACTCAAGATATTCAGTGTTTTATGGTAGGGGACGGGCTTGAACTACTGTGTGCTTCCCTACCGAGATGCTTTGGGGAGCGACGATGATGTCTGCTATCACTCCTCGATATTCTTTTTCTCTCAGGGGTCCTGTGACTCCTTGTTTTTCTTATGTCACTCTCCTTTTCCAATTTCCTTTCTATTCTTTCTAGGCTCTTCAACATCTTTAAGTTGAATTCACCCTGCCTATCCCTGACTTTCATGAGTTTTCAGCTATCAACTCGGCGAGCTTGGGCATCTCTCTACAATCCTTCAATGATTTTCATTATATGTCCTTCCTTATCCAATTCTCTTCCATGCCCATTGGAGTTTGATCCTTCGACTCCCAAGTTGACATCCCTTCCTACCCTTTCGTCCTCTGTTTCGGAGGCAATCCACACCTCTTCCATTTCTATACTTGGCTGTCCTGAAACTCGTTGAACTCTGCACACACAACGTGTAGTCAACTGAAGTTTGTCAAGCCTTAAACCCTTAATAAAAACCACAACATTCATTAACCAATGTGAATAAGAAAACGTTTCAAATTCACTAAGTTTTCTAAGCCCTGCTTGGATCTGCAAATTTTTGGGACTTTGGTTTTTCGGGTTTTTTGTCCACGAGGATCCAACAATTAAATCCTCGACATTTCTTAGGTCCTTCAAAAATTTTGGGATTTCAGAACTTCAGTGTTTCGGGTTTTGGGGTTTTTGGTCCCCGAAGGTTCTCGCACTCACTTCCCTCTCCAACTCCTGACTCCCAAACTTCCAACCTCTCTTCCCCTGGGCCCACAACACAACTGTCACCAACCTCGATAGGGATTTCAGGACTCGACACTTCGGGTTTTTGGGTCTTTGGTACTCGAGAGTTCACGATGCAGTGATTGCCAACCCCATGTCACTCCAACTCCCGAATTCTGAAATTATGATTTACTTTATTCTCTGGGCCCACAACAAAGTTGTCGTCCTTAACCACGGTGGTGTGTGGTAGGTTTAGGAGGGTCCACTTCACCTTCGATGATGTCATTGGGTCCCACCATTCTCGCTTGTCTTCTTGACTCACTGGCACATGGTACACACCCATGTGTCCATGTCCATTCCAAGGCAATCTAACAGTTAGACTTCTCTCAGATATACGACGCAGATCTCTTCGGCGTTTCGGGGTTTCGGGCATCGAGAGTTCATGCATATCCACCTCTTGAACTTCTGTTTTCTGAAATCAAGAAATTACAGTCTATTCTTCCACTTGATCAAACGATCAAGTTCCTCTCTTACGATCTATGGTGTAGATCGTTTCAGAATTTTGGGTTTCGCTATTTCCCCACTTACGAAAACAGGGTTCTTCCCCTTTGGTTTACTGGGTGCCGAAACGCCATCTGATAGCCACATGCCCCCCTGATGGATGGTCCCGACGAATTTGGGATTTCGCGTATCATGATTTCCACACTCCTATGCAACTCGAAAGGGTTTCTAAACCTTGTGCACGTTTTCCAAATTTGATGGTCACGAGGGTTATCCTTTTCCCCGCATAGATCCTATGGCTCCAACACTTCTGGTGTGGAGTCCTCTCTCCTTGTGGCTAGATGCCACCCCGGTTGTGGTTTCATAACACCGCTACACCTCCTGAGCTTTGTAATACGATCAAGTAACTGGTTGACACTCAGGAGCATTCAAAGGTCTGAAATTGGTCCTCTAGACACAATTTCTCCTCAAACCCTCGGTCCAAAGACCACTCAACTGTCCCATCTAGGCTCAATGTTGAAATCTTGGCTCTGATACCATACTGTAACACCCCCATTTCGGGCTGGGCAAGTGCTACTTCACGGAATAACAATCTCATACTTAATTCTAGATATAAGACATGCATTTAAGAAAATGAAACATATTTAAACTCAGAGTAACCATAAGAATTACTGCTATTATAAATAATCAATGGCTTTAACATTAATTCATATGCACAACAAAATACATGATAAATATAAATACACAGACATGTAGAAAAGTAATTAAAACATCATTTGGTACTTATCTTTGAAATGGTGGTAATTCCACCAACCAGGTGCATGCATTCCATTAACCTCCCAGCCTTAGACCACACTACTTATCAAGCTCAGCAGTGGGTCACCCCCAAGCTGGGACTAAGCTCCACCCCCAAGGCAAGGAATCCTAGGCTAGGTTGAGGTTACAGGGAAAACACCCAGTCACAAGGAAGGATTCTCTCCCAGGAACCACTTATGCCCACTTCCCACAGACTCTCCTTCCCCACATGTCTGTTCCACCCCAGGAGTATACACCTTATCTATCACCTAGACAGTCCTTCGAATGCTAACCTCCCTTGCCTTGGGTTTCAACAACAGATCAGACCGAAAGTCTTCGAGCTCTGTGGCAGCTACAGGGTTCCTTCCAGGAGTTCTCTCCTTCCTCTGTGCACTCTCTCACCTGGACAAAGTTTCTCACAGGCCCAACTACCTGTTCTTCGAACTTCAACCACCTCTCTCACCTGGAGAGAGTGTTGTACAAACTAGCCAACAAGCCACATAGGATCAAACACCACATGCTCACCACAGTCAACGAGAATCCAAACACGAACACCCCAGGGTAGCTATAGATAGGTGCAACAGTATAACTAGGTTTAGCAGGGATGGGACACTTCCATAATCTCAATCTGGCAACACAGAATAGACTCACGCTCTGGATTCTCAGGGATGCATGACAAGTTGTCCACGCAGGGGTCGATTCAGACTCCACGGTTTAGAACAGAGAAGGGGTGTACCGACTTTCTATAACAACCACAGACTTTTTCCTGAAATCAAAATAGGCTCCTGGTTCATGGGATGTACGGTTTAGAAGATGCACCAAGTTTCTTGCAGAGGTTGGACTGGTTCACGCTCAGATGGTCGGGTAGAATGGAGGAGACCCCCACCATAGATCATCTTGACCATTTTATTTGCATGGGATTGGGTTGACACTTGTCACCCGTGATGCTGCATGCTTCCATCAGCATGCATTCCTCCCACCATTTGGAAGTCACATGTCATTCCAAAAGAACTTAGGATAAAAACATATTATTCACATGGTCTTTTTGGAATAATATTAAAATATTGTTCCCAAGGACTTAAGCCCCTAGGCTTAACCCCTAGGCCCAACACCTATCCCCTCTTCCCACCTTCCAGCCCCTAATCCCTTGCTCACTCTGTGGAAGCTTAGTCCCCCATCACTCATTCATCATGGTCGGTCTGAACACGATGATGTTTATATTTTTATTAATAATTTGCATAGATGCATGTACAAAATCAGGCTCTTGGCCTTTAGGACTTAGGCTCTCTGGCCTAACAATCACATAATCCCACTAGCTTATACACACTTGGCTCACTAGCCTATAAGACATTTTACAACTCATTTCATAAACAAGATTTACAACTGGGCTCGGCCTTGGGGACATTACACTGAGTTTGAGGGGCCATCCCCATGGGTTGGTTGTTTATCCCCATGGGGCGCTGCCAATTCTGATTCCAATTTGGGTTTTGGGAAGTCGTGTTGGGCCACTGTGAAGAGTAGATGTTGTTATTTGAGTTTTTCCAGAATGAGGTGGGATATTGTGAGTTAGGCTAGGTGGAATTTGTAGTTGGCTGATTCTGCCAGGTAGGATTTGTAGCGGGATGGTTTTGCTAAGTGGGATTTGTAGGTGGGTATTGCTGGGGCTGCTAGTTCTGATTGGTAAATGGCTATCCCTGCCATGCATTACCAGGATCTTGTTGCTAATTATATTGTCCCGAGAAGAAAGAGAAGGGGTCCTGTAGTGTATTTGAAGGCTGGTTCTGCCATTGACGATGCTGCGCCATTAGATATAATAGTTCTGTCTCCTCTTCTGCTTCTCTAAAAACAAATTTCAGTCCAGGGAGTGATGGGCATTTCTTCGTGTCATGATCCTTGGCGTAGCTGGTGCAGACCCGGACCACATCCAAAGGGAAATCCCTTGGACAATGTTTTTTTCTGCATCTGTGACAAAATATGGCCAAAGTTTGTTCTTCTTCTGCTTGCTTTTGTTTGGCCTGTAATACATCCAATTTTGTAGTTAGAGTGCTCAAAATATCTGTTTTGAAATTTTCTAAGAGATTACCAACTTCAGCTCGCGTGACACCCCTTCTTGTAGTATTATTACTTTTGGTGAGGGAAGTCCACATTCCTGATCTGGTCTGTGTGCTTCCTCGTGAGCACCTGATACAAAATTGAATGATGTTATCATAAGTTTGTTGATAAATTTCACCCTTTCCCATTAGATTCAATTTTTCTACCCATTCATCTTTCATACCCTTAATTAGAGTTGCCTTAAGTACTTCACCTGGAAATGCACCATAGGGTGATCTTTGTAAATGATATTGAAATCTCTCGACATATTCTTCTAATGATTCATTTTCTTTTGCAATCATTTGAAAGATTTCATGTTTTAAGTCTCTGGTACTACAATAATCCTGATATTTTGTCAAGAAGGCCTGTTTCATATCATCCCATGAGTTTATAGTTCCGCCCCCTAATCCCATAAACCAACGTAGAGATGCTCCTTTCAAAGTGGAGGGGAAAAATTTTAATTTTTGGGGTTCAGAGGTGTAATCATACCCTCTACATAGGACATCAAATTCAAATAAGAATGCGTCCAACTCTTCTGAGATTAATCCATGGTTTTGTAGGGGAATTGCCTTCATGGGGGCATTGATGATTGGATCAACTATCGGATATTCCAATGTGGAAGTCTGGGGATGTTTTTGATTTTGTTGTGCCATTTGATTGAAAATATGCCAGAAATCTTCAGGGATTTCTGGATCCAGCTATTTTATTTGAATTGGTTAGTTATTTGATCCTCTATATGGGATTTCGGGTATGCCTTCTTCTTTCACAGGAGATTCATGATCAGGTGGTGGGTCCGCCTTAGCTACCCCGCTGGTTTCTCCTTCTCCTTCCTCCAGATTACAAGAGTTTCCCTCTTCTAAAGGGTTGAGGGGTGGAATATCTGTGCTCTAAAAGCTTTGCTCAGTCCCTTCAGTTTTTCTATGAATATCAGCGTGGGCTGCAGTTGGTGAAACTGCTACCTGAGGGATTCAGGTAGATCCTTTTCTAGGTCCAACTGAAGTTTGAGATTCTTCTTTTCAGATGATGTCATCTATGAAAGTGCTTCTCCCAGGGAGCATCGAGCCCTGGGCTTTGGTAATTTTTGGTGGGGTTTTTGGTTTTTCAAGATCTTTCTTCTTAGTCATAAACACTTCACACAAAAAAAGAAAATCAAGAAAAAAAACACCTATGCAACCTCTTAATGCGTCAGCTGGAGGTAGGGGCTGACATAAGCATATTTCTTATTGCCTGCGTAGGTTCTTACCTTCCGTATTCAATACCTCATCCTCCAGAGGAACAAACTATGCTACCTTTGACATTCTCCCCGACAACGACGCCGAAATGTTGGGGTCTAAAGATGTCTAAAAACAACCTTAGTTTAACATTAATTTATCAACCCGAGGATTCATCTTTTATCTCAAGAATACCAGCAAAGTCTATGTAGATAGCTCGTAGAGGATAAAATCGTGTAGTTAAAGAAAATCCGAGTTTATCAACAATCACGTTTCTCAAACATTCACTAAAGATTCTAGGAATTGAAATCTAATGCTGTGAAATGGAAAGGAACTAATTAATCTATTGCATTGATTTTAACTAAAAGCAGTAATTGAATCTAAATAAAGACTTGCATAATTGACTATTACTATGAATCAAATTACTGGAAAGGAAAAGGCGAATTACTCTATCTATGGAAATAAACATCGACTGTAATCTAATCGAAAGAGATAACAATTGTACTTCTATTGAAAGGAAGAACAACTATATCTTAACAGAAAGGAACAACAAATGTAAACTAATTGAAAGGAACACCAATTGTGAATCTAAGTAAAAGGAACAACGCATATGAAATTATGAGGAGCTGTCACACATCAAATATCAGTAATAGAAACTGGAACAACAATCATCTAATGCTTAAGGAAATGTCTATCTGTTGCATGCAACCGATATTAAATCGTCAACACACTTATGCATTCATTTAACTACTATAAAAGAGAATCGAATCACAAAACATAAATTGAACTGATACAATTATAGGTCGAACATTAGCTCCTTCAGACTGGGCCCTTGGTCCTTAGAAGAACTGCTACTCGAAACTCAGTATGTAGAAATGGTAAAACCGTTCAAATATTTTATTGATTTCATAGCTGGTACAACATTTACAAACACTACTAACGCAGAGCAATTCTAAGTTCTGAGTTCTTGGGTGCAATTCTTCTATATCCCTTCCAGGATCTGTTACCCCTTATATATTACAATAATCTGGGTAAATTAAGATATCTTGAGGATCGAGAGATCCTCTGGATTGCTTTACTATTATAAAGTTACAATATAAGAAACTCAATCATCTTCAAAACTGCCTTGCACCATAAATTCCTCAACCTCCAATTGCTTGCGCATATTCAAGATTTCCTTTGCTATCTCGAGTTTGACAATATTTAACCAATCCTGTAACAAAATCAAATAGTTCCAATTGTATTTTAGGATCTATGTAATCTAATTTCAACAATAATTCTAAAGGGTATATTATTCATTTTCTATCCTATTTGCTCCTAATTAACCGAAAAGTCAATCAAGATGATATCATGAAATGTGGGAAAAAGGAAGATATTTATACCTTTTTCATAACCTAACAACTACCAACAATTATTGATGGATAGGGATTACCTATTGGAGGTTGGTGAGATGTATCACAAGGAACTAATGGAGAAGGAGGTTGAGGTGGACTGACTCACTCATGAGTTGGTGAGAACTCAAGGATTCCTGGAAGGCATACAGACAACCCTTCAAGAATCAGGGTCTAGATTAGAGGAGTTCCTTGAGGAGACTAGTTAGAGATCCACTACATCTATCTCAACAGAGAGTCAGATATATCCTTCAGCCACATTGCTAGAGGATGTTGGTGGTTTGGAAGAGGAGCAACAGTTGATGGAGGAGCATGAGGAGTACCCATGATCACTGATGAGTATGGAGAGATATGATCCAAAGACACAAAAAAATGTCCATGTGTCACAGGGACCACCCTTCACGAGGTGTTTTTAGATAGTTTGGAATACACATACATATGGGGATTCTAGAGCCAGAGGAAGTTATGAGGAAACTTCCATTTGTGTTCCAGTATTGGACGAAATCCATGTAGAGGTTTATTCAACAGTACACCTTGGATACGTGATGATGCATGAGGAGATGAGAGCTTGCATGATTATACTGGGGCATATGATGATGAGATATAGTTCATATGAGAATGCATAGGTGTACAATGGGATTTTGGGGGATGCATTAGATTGCAGGGATGAGACATACTTAATGGAGCATGGAGATTCCTCTCCCTTGCAATAATATATAGATATAGGAGATATTAAGATCCAAATACCTGAATACAAAATCACCACAATATATATGCAAGAACAATATGAAAAATCTTCTTTATTACTATCAAACCCTTAGGGTAGGGCAACACCATACAATGGATCCTATTATGGAAGGGATCCTCTCCTGTTCACTTGCCTCTTCGAGGGGGCATCCTCCTAATGAGCTACCGCACCACAATACAATAATTCTCTTCATGTCTCATTACATTGCTTGAACCCCTTTATATAGTGCTATTATCTCCTAAGAACATTCTAGAGGAGGAATCTTCTAGAAGTAGAACCTTCTAAGAAGCCCTCTTACATTAATTATATCTAATTACCCATTTATTATATCTAACTACCATAGTGGGTCTTATTTAATAATATAGTGGATCTAGTCCACCCCACTATTATCACTATGGGCCCTCTAGGCCCCCCCACTACCTCTCTAGCTACCTTACATTCCATCCCCCTTATGAAAGCGTTGTCCTCAATGCTTGATGTACAACCATATACCAGGGTCC
>JASDQU010750655.1:26473-36667 GCA_032191745.1 Picea mariana
CCCATTTATTATATCTAACTACCATAGTGGGTCTTATTTAATAATATAGTGGATCTAGTCCACCCCACTATTATCACTATGGGCCCTCTAGGCCCCCCCACTACCTCTCTAGCTACCTTACAGGAGATCACTTTCATAATAGGAGTAGTTGCATGAGTGATGATGGACAAAGAGTGTTTGACCAATAGTTTGTGGAGTTACCTACTGTTGTACCCAATGGTTAGAGTTTAGTGATGAGTACAATCAATTATTCACCATGGGTTCCAGTGGATGAGCTTTTGGTCAAGTCCTTGGGATTGACCAAAGCATATGATACTTTCCAGTCCTACAGTTGGTTGTAGATATTTCTGTTAGCCTTTCTCGACACTTTCATCATTGACAACAACATAGGGGGAGATGGACAGTGGCAGGGGACATGGAGAGTTGGTAGGTTGAGACCACCTGACATGAGTGTCTTATTTTCATACAACATGATAGGCGTGGATAATCAGAGACAACCAATTGAGGCCTTGTGCATGATGGATATTATCTTAGGCCATGGGACAAAGGATATCTCAGAGGTTGATATAGATTCAGATTCTCATTGGGATGAGGATGGAGGGTTTCTGACAGTTATTAGTCTATCACATAAGCAGTTAGTGGGTATTGGAAGTGATGAACTTCCAAATTTTCCATGGGATCCGAGAATCCATTTGTTCAGTAGTTTTCTTCATCTTATGATGATCCAGGTTGCACCAGTGAGAAACATACTTCACTCTTGGATTATTTTGAGAGGGTTTGCTGGGATTTATTCTATGTGGTGAGACATGTTCTCCCTGTTGATACTCATGATTGAGTATGCCGATGGATGGGAAAATTTTGGTTCCACGGGGATACTTTTACATGTTCATCTTCTTGATAACAAGCTCAATCATCACATGTATTTTAGCATGAGGATCCATGAGTGGGGTATACAGTATGTATATGCTGGTCAAACAATCATGATCAGAGTAGTGCAATGTAAGCGTGATGGTCCCTTTCAAAGATTAGCATGGGACCCTGGGATTACAAGGATGGGCATTTCATGGACTGATGGAGGCGAGTGGATATTTGCAGGGGAAAATCACTTTGATTTTACATTGAGCACATCACTTGTTGGCGATTCATTGAGGTATAGTAGTAACTCACCATGGAAACATCACGTTCAGTCGGTGGAGGCCGTGTTGGGTTTGGTATGGTCTTGGAGGTCAGACTCATTTCGGGTGGAGGCCGTGTGTTATTTGTAGGAGACTCATGGTGTTGATATCTCACAGAACTATACTTCAGAGGGCATTGTAGTTCACATATTGATATGGGATCCAAGGATTGGAGTGATTGGTAGTTCAAATTTTTATGGAGTTGAGTTTGAAGTAGAGCGGTTGCTTGGGGAGTTGATCGAGGATCTCTTGCACATGATCATTCTACTCATCAGGAACATTTGGGTGTCATGCATGATGAGAACTTGGAGGGGACACATCTTGAGGAGAGATTACTATAGATCACACAGGTGGATATGGGATCTTGGTATCACATATAGATTGATTCAGTTATTTCTTGAGGACAAACAATATTCTAGCAGGGAGGACTGCAATGCCCCCAATTTTGGACATTATTATATTACAGAGTGTTATGCCTACCAGAGTAGCCAGATGGGGGTGACAACGATTTCATGATATATTGAGGGGTTTTATTGTGCCCGACTTGCATCTTTCATCATATTTCATCATCAGGATCCATTCCGCACAACTTGGCTTTGGTTGTATTTCATTTCGATGATTTCCGTAATTTAGAGTTATTATGAGTCATATTTTGATTAATTTCACTAAGAAGGTCATTTTGGGCATAATACTTGGAGAAACCTTTTAGTGTAATAACTCATCAGAATCGAGAGGAAGAGAACTACATGATTACATGATGAGAAGTGAATTTCAGTGGCCAAAAAAACCATAGGGACGAATAAACAATTTTTTAGAGAAAAAAAGGCCAATTAATTAATAAAGTGATTTAATTAAAGAATAATAAAAACAAAGTAAAAGTCACTTGGAGAGAAAAGGTGAACATGGGGGATGAAAGAGATAGGGGGCTCTATTTTCTCATTATCTTGATTGATATTTTGATGTCTGGCCTCTTGGATAGAGAGCTCAAGTTACTTGAGGGTTTTGACTAAATAAACCCTAGAGATTAGCAAGGGAGTGAAATATTATCCTATTACTAATCCAAGCTTGGTCAAGGAGGTGGAATATTCCTCCCTCACCATTATATTCAGCCACATGTTTGGTTTTTACATTGAAATAAGAGTTAGCGTGCATATATGGAGGTTCCTGCAGAGAGGGTACATTATGAAGGAGAAAACAATTCGAATTGGATTCAGAGAGTTGGATCTAGTAGAGATATTGTACCATGAACATTTTTCATCCCTGGGGTTACATCTTCTTGGCACTATTGGGGTTTTCATACCCCATATTTATATATTTTCATAGTTGGGAGAATTATTGCTTGAGGGACCATATTTAGAGGTCAAGATCTTCATTTCCGGAGTTGGGTTGAGAATTTATCTCTTGGGGATTAACTATACTCACATTGGAAAATTTTTGGAGAAGGATTTGAGTGCCATCGCTTCAGATAATGATTGATTAGTTGTTGGGAGAAATTATTGGAGCAGGGTGAATTATTGACACTTGGTAGCTTGGTTATCATGTGGTAGATTCAATTCTTGGAGGATATCTATTGTGGGAACCCTTTGGAGGTTTTATAGAGTTGGTTTGTTGCATATTTTTAGTGTTTGGAGCCTTCTACATCATCCATATAATTTTGTATCAGATTTACATCAGATCTGTTCACCCATGTATTGAGGTTAGCAAATTAAATAATAAAATCAGATCTGAGTTATTTTGGCTTCATTGTGTATTGGAGTTTCTTTTTATTGTTTCCTATGCATTTCTTATGTAATTTACATGTCATTTCATTCCCAACAACCACCATACATAAGAAACAAAACCAATGATGAAAGATACAGCCATATGTATGCAAAGTTTTTGATAAAACACTTCAACGAACCAGCTGCAAATAAACATAACAACAAACAAAAATTTAAAACAACCACTTATTGGGAAGGGATTAGGTGTTGCATATGATGTGTTTGACATAATATTGAACTCTTAAACTTGAGATAAGTGGGACAACAAGTATTGAAGTGATTTCAAGAGAGTTTAGGGCTTATATACCAAGTGTTTGACAAAATTCCTCAACCACATTAATCCGATATTTACATCAGATTTGGTTGGGAACATTATGGCCACATGCTTGTGAGAATCTAGCTCTTTGCATTGTGCATGAGAGAATATATTTGATAATGCCACATGTTATGGGAATTCTACTGCCACTTGTTGATGTGGGAATTCAACCCTTTGTATTGTAAAGGAGAGTATCTTTGAAGAAGAGAATAAAGTGGTTCATGGATTTTATGAGCCAAAAAACATAGCTAGAAGGTTCTGGTGAAATCTGTTAACAACTTGATGATATATTCTCTCATGTTTTCTTATGCATGTTTTTATTTCCAAAATTATGATTTCTAATTGCATTAAGTAATGGATTATGAGACTAACAACACATTCATGAAGTTAATATTCAATTAAGATTCAAGCCTTCATAAGTCCATCTTTTCACCTTTGATGCAATCAAGTTCAATAGATCTGCAATTGTAAATCTGACCTTGGTTAAGTGGCCTAGAACCAAGTCAATTTTGGTACTAGTGTCACCCTGATTTCAGATCAAGTGGCATCACAATAGGATTGATAAGGATTGTAGGTGTTGAAGACAAGATGAGAAAAGAATCAAAGAGCTTGAAGAAATCAACCAAAACATACAAGCAGAGAATGCAGAGCAAAGAACACCTATTAATCCGGACAAATTGAAAATGGGTAGCCTAAATGAGCCATGGGGCTCCAAAATACCTGAAAAATAAAAGTGCCCAGAATTCGACAAAAAAAAATACCAAGTCAATGAGCTCAATGAGAGATTTCCAACGACGCAAATGACACCTCAAATGAAGTCAGGATGCGAAAGTTATGGCCATCTAAAATTTTCAGCAAACATGGGAAATTGATGAAATCTGTACAATGTTGATGTGGAAAAATGAGAGGTTGCCATGTGTCATCCATACAGATGACATGGCAGGCCATACAATTATGCAACAAATGACATGGGATCCCCAAAGCATGACATGTGTCACTCATTTTCGACATTTTTTGGGTACATTTGGATGAATATAAAAGTGCCACATGGCACCATATGGACACCATGTGGAAATACGGATGTGATGTGGCAGATGACATCAATGAATGACTGGGTACAAATGTGGAAGTATGGATCATGATGTCATCATGATGTGGCATGTTGATTGGGTTTTGACATGACAGTACATATGGTGATGTTAGCATGCCGTGGCATGCATACTGGGCGCTAATGTTGCAATATGGATGATGACATCATCATGATGTGGCATGTTGACAGGGTGCTGATTTGGAAGTATGAATTATGACATCATCATGACATGGACGATGAATAGGAAGTACGACAACATGACATTAGCAAGGTGACATGGAAGCATCAAAGGTCTCCATGTGTCACCTAAAATTGGCTCTTTTGGCCGCCATTTGGGCTAATTAAAAAAGTGCCACGTGGCACCTCCCAGGGGCCACCACCTAGCATAACTGTTCCTTAGCACATTTTTTGAGAACCGTAAAAGAATTTAATGTAGTTTGTACAACCTATTTGGCACACATTTCGAGGCAGATCAAAGCCTAAGGGGGTCCAAAAGTCACATTGATGGAATTGGACGAAAGTAGAGTCATGTTTCACGATTTTTGCCATGAATCCACTGGTGAAGTCTAAATTTGGATTCAATAAATATATTTTTAGGGCTCATGACTGAATCCCACTTTTGTTATTAATGCATGGCACGTTTTTCAGGGCAGAGAGCCCAGAAGGTCTAAAAGTGACAATGACAGAATTGTACGAAAGTATAGTCATTTTGCATGATTTTTCAAGCCAGATTCAATAGCATAATCCATTTTGTGATTTGAGCAGTGGATGTTTGGGCTCATGGAAAAATCTCACTTTTGTCATTAATGCATGGCACATAAATCAAGGTAGAGAGCCCAAGGGGTCCATTAGTGACATTGTTAGAATTTGACGAAAGTATAATCATTTTTGCATATATTTTCTCCATGAATTGACTGGTGTAGTCATAATTTGGATTTGAGCAACATATTTTTGGGCTTATGGAAGAAACTCATTGTTTTCATTAATGCATGGCATGTTTTTCAAGGGAGAGTTACACCTTTCATAACAGGTTGAGTTTATAGTCAAAAGTTGCAGAATGATGAGACATACCTGTTGGTACTGAGTATGCCAAGATTTGAGCAGCCGATTAAGCGCTTTGGCATGAAAACCAATGTAAGTTTTATGCATTTTTAGTTTTTTCCTCTTTTTGAAAATTGTAAGAGGATGAATGTATGTTGCAGATTCTGGTGATATTTGAGTGCTGTAACATGGAAGACATATTTGAATTATTGCAGAAAATTCATTGTTTAATCCTTACATGCAAATCGAGACGGTGTAGTAAGAGGCCATTTGGAAACTTTGACAGAAAGTAGTCATGTTTACAACAAAAAGTCTCACAATTACGAGACGAGTATGATGATGATGGAATTTTACTTATTTATTATGTTGCACATGTTTGTAATGAGGTTTTTAAAAACCATAGAGTTGGCACTAGTGCACATTTGGGGGGTATTCACCTTAATAATAATGATGTAAAAGGTTGTAATTAACCACTCTTGAAAGAGATCATAAGAGTGAGAGACATTTTGTTCTATGCCTAAAACCTTGTAAGCCTTGTTGGAAACATTGTAATGGGTCTTGTAGCCACTATTAAGTGAGAGGTATTGTTTTTCCTAGGCCTGTTTTGGCAACATTGTAATGGGTCTGATAGTCACTGTTGATTGAGAGACATTATTTTGCCTAAGGCCTGTCTTGACAATCATTGTAAACTTGTCTATGAGTGTTTCATAAACTCTTGGAAAGTATGGTACTACATTGCAAAAGTTGTAATCCATATATTGTTTGCTACAGATTTGCATTGATGCAAGTGTTGGCATCAACATCCTCATTCCGAAGTACAAAGGTGAAGGAGAAGAAGGGTGTGAAATTTCAGAGACACTTGTTATGCATATCAAGGAATCAACTAGATATTTGAATTGATGCAAGTGTTGGAATCAAAATCATCATTCTAAAGGACAAAGGTGAAGGAGAATAAGGGTGTGACCTTTCAGAGACATTTATTATGATGATCAAGGAATCAACTACAAATTTTCATTGGTGCAAGTGTCGACATTGACATCCTCATTCCGAAGTACACATGTGAAGAAAAAGAAGGGTGCGGCCTGTTAGAGACATTTGTTATGCATATCAAGCAGCGGGGAAGTGAATCGTGGAGTGTAATACTCTTCCTAGAAACTAGTTGCAGAGATTCAAGTTAAAATTTCTTCTATACTTTTGGAGGACCAAAAGTGATTTTTTGTGGGGAGGTATGATCCAGGAGGATCTCCACACATGGAACTATTACTTTGCAGACTGTGAAGAAGATCATTAAAATTATAATCAATGATAGGTGGAGAATAATAATTATGCTCGTGAATGATTTGTTTAAATTGTAAAAAACTGATTAATACTTGAAATGAGTATGATAAACTCATGTATTAGTCATGAAAATTGGAAAAACAATTAATGCTTGAAGTGAATTTGAGAATATCATGTATTATTCATTTAATTGTAAAAATGGGAAATTAGTGTGAGAGTCCAACTCACAAATTAGTTTCCTAATTTTAAGGGGAAATTGGTTGCCTAGTCTCAAGGAGGAAATTAAGGGTCTCATGATTTAGTTTGGAATCGTCCTCACTTTATCACAAGTGGTTTCCTAGTATCAAGGAGGAAGTTTAGGGTCTCATGAGTTGGTTGAGATGATTTCTCATTTTTTTCCCTTGAGTTGTTATTAGATCCTAAATTTGTGGATCTTGTCTCCTTTAGTTATGGAACTAAGGAAACTATATAAAATTCTCATGTAATCTTTTGGGAAAAAAAAACCCTTTGGGGGAATCATCCTTTATGGATCCCTTTTTGGATCATCCTTTATGGAGTTGATGAGAGAGTCCATTTGATTCCACATGCTTGTGAGAGACCAACCTTTGTTAGAGGAGATCGTCTCTTTGTAGGAGAGACATTGCCACATGATTGTGAAAGCTCTATCCTTGTACTTCCAGGGGGGATCATTTCTTTGTAGGAGAGACATGGCCATGTGCTTGTGAGAATCTAGCTCTTTGAATTTTGCATGAGAGCATCTCTTTGATACTACCACTTGTTGTGGGAATTCTACTGCCACTTTTTGATGTGGGAATTCATCCCTTTGCATTGTGAAGGAGAGTATCTTTGAAGAAGAGAATGAAGTGGTTCATGTATTTTATGAGCCCATAGATGTAGCTAGAATATTCTGGTGAACTCCGGTAACAACTTGGTGATATATTATCTCATGTTTTCTTATGCATGTTTTTATTTCCACAATTATGATTCTTAAATGCATTAAGTAATTGATTAAGAGACTAACATCACATTCACCAAGTTAATATTCAATTTGGATTGAAGCCTTCATAAGTCCATCTTTTCACATTTGATGCAATCAAGTTCAATAGATACACAATTATAAATATGACATTTGTTAAGTGGCCTAGAACCAAGGCAAGTTTGGTATCCATGTCACCCCAGTTTCAAATCACTTCACTATCTCACAATGTCCCTCCAAAGGGAAGGGTTATGTTCTAGCCATGTTGAAGAATACTACCAAGAAGAAGATGACTTTCCATGTGAGTATGTCAAATAAGAACACTTTTATGAAACACACCTTGTTGAAAATGTAATCCATGAAGAGGATCCTCATGAAGACGAACTACTCGTGTCTGCTCCTCCATTTGATGAAGTCATCCAAGTTTCATTTCTTCCTGCAAAATAAGTAAATAACATGGTAATTTATACTCCTTTCCAAAACCTCGATGATGCTTTATTCTATGATTCAGAAAGTGAAGGAGTGCTATAGGAACCCTTGGATTCATTAAACCCTTCATGTTGTAATAAATGTGATGACATGATTGATAATATTGATTTATATATACATGTTGGGAGATGTGGACATGATGTGTCCTTTACAACAACCATATATGATTTCTACTGATTTAGAAGCTTGGAAAAATGAAGATGACATGATCACATATTTATTCCAATCACATACATATGACATATTACAACACTCTCATCATGATTTCTGGTCATACATTGGGGGGTTTGATACATATTCTTTTGAGCAATTGGATTTACTCTACAAAGAAAATTTTCAACCACCATTGTGCTCCAATTTTGATGAGGGTAAGTGTTGATTAATTGGGTTGGTTTTCATTGATGTCAACCCTTGAAGAAAATCTGGTAGCAAATTCCAGTAGAACAAAGGTTTGGGTAATGGACCCAAGTTTGTTTTATGGATAATAGTATGAGTTTTGATATATTTGAAGGTAAGACTATTCTATATGGATAGTACATGTCATGAAATTTTCATTGGTATGTGGAACGTCACATAACTCCTCACGGTTAGAGAGTTATGGCCATGTGAAGTTGGAGAACCCTCATGAGTCATCTAGAAGCCCCAAAAAGTCAAAGTAGTGAAAGTGGTTGCAAAGAAGAAATTATTTAAATAATAAAGTGAAGTAATGAGTGTAATATAAGTCAAAGTAGATACAAAATAAATTATTTCAATAATAAAGTTAATGGAGAAATTACTAAGTGGACAAGTGGTTAGAAGTAGGTTAGCCCTAAAATAAGGAAAGTGGTTTAATATGGTTAGAAGCTAACCCTTTGAGGAAGCTACACAAAAGTATAAATAAGAGGCAATGGTCTCTCATTTTGATCACACTTGAGAATATTGAATATCTAGAAGTGATTGAGGTAACCAAAAAATATCTAAGGTGAATTTCATAGGGAAGGTGAAGTAAAGAAGGCCAAAATTCAAGGGAGGATAATTTTTTTTGACGATGCTTTCCAAGGTATGTTATTTACAGGCCATCTCACCATTTTCGCAATAAATGTTTTTCTAGAATTATTAAGACCATGAAATATAGAGGTCGTTGAGGAAACATATCCAAGTAGTTGTGATAAATTTTTTATGTTGTGGGTCATTGTATTTTTTGGATTTACACTCCGTGGAAAATAGGGTTTGTGGCTAGTCCTGAAACTAGTCTAAAACATATGTTTTAGGTAAAAATGTCATAACTTCTTCATAACAGATCCAAATTCAGTAAGACCAAATGTATTGGTTAGAGTACATTCTGTATTATTCTGTGTACCATTTTCATATCTATACAAAGAATATTCGATGCGGGGAATTCTATACAAGTTTGATATCTAGAATAAGCTAGAATTCAACAAGGTATGCCATTTTTTCTATAATGCCTTTTTTGGGAGGTTCCAAGAAGTGAAACCTCGAGAAATTGCAGACAAGAAAATGAAGAACAATTTTTACTACTTTTAGACCTTTATTCATTACATGTACATAGTTATGATTATTTCAAGTTAGGGTTGTTGACTAATCGAAAATTATTCATGTGAGACTAAAGTAAAGTTTGATGAAAATGATAGTCTCTTATTGTTAAAGTTAAAGAAGGTTTGCATGTATGTGATCATATACACCAGGTCTATTACAGAGTTAAAAATCAGATTTGGATGATGAAATTGATGAGGGATTTTGGTTGAGGTACATGTTGGGTACATAGTTGAGACAAGTAGTTGATGATTTGGCACATACATCAGGTGTATAGTTGATGATATTGGTACATCTTGATGAGTCATAGTTTATGTGTATTTGATGCATGATTGGTACATATTTGGTGCATGGTTGATGCACTCGTTGATGGTACAGGTTGAGGTATAGGTTGGTGCATGGTTGATGCACTTGTTTATGGTATAGGTTGATTACATGTTGTTTGGTACATGTTGTTATAGGTTGATTGGTACATGTTTACAATAGTATATATCATAGTGATAGTGTGACAATGGTTCCATCATTCTACTTCTACG
>JASDQU010750656.1:3560-38184 GCA_032191745.1 Picea mariana
TATATATATATATATATATATATATATATATATATATATATATATATATATATATAACAAAATGTGTTGTGTGCACACAAGTGTTAATCACTAACACTAATCCATATCACATATCGAACTCATATTCCACATGTCAATACATAAACCAACACAAGCCCAGTGCAACGCCAAGCCCTTTCTTATATATATATATATAAACTGCTCTATATTCAACAAGTTTGCAATAGTTCCCAGCACTTTAATTGAGGCAAATGCACTTAGAGAAAGATTTTCTGATGCTAGCCCCATACCATCTGATATCTCCCTAAACCTTGCAACTTGAATAAGGTATTCTGTCACTTTCTCCCACAGGTCACTTGTTATCACTTGTGCTACTACCTGCGTGCGAGCCTTAAGATCCTATAAGTAGCTTCAGGGAAATTAGTTGTTGGATCTACGAGTAGAGGGCAGACAAACAAACAGAGATAATTGAAATTGAATTTAAAAAATGAAAAAGAAAACAAAACTAGACATCCTTGAGAAACAATTCACCTTGTTCCGGAGGTCTCTTTTGACAAACTTGTCTGTTTTATCATCCCCTTTGATCAACATTTATTTTGAATCTGAGATGTCCTGCTCATAAACTAAAATTCAAATTTATGGTAGATCAGAGCTAAATCTTCGATAAAAAAAAAAGCATCAAGAGAACTGAAAAAAAAAAGCATCGAGAGTTAAGAGTCAAGCAGAGCTAGCATTCAAGATCAAACCACGAGGAGGAGGCGAGTAAGTTTCATACACTACAGGACCGAGAGCCACCATTTCCCCGTAAGTGTCTCGTAGGTTCATCCCTTAGGCTGCCCCGTAGGGTGAAAAGTTCCCTCGTTTGTTCCCCTGAGAGCCCTGATAAAAGTAGCGCCAGTAGTAGCAGTTCCAAAAAAAGAAAAGGTAGCAGCATAATATAAGTCTCCGATACAACACTAGCAATAGATTCATATGTCGTTGAAGCAGTAGTAGAAGATCCTGATCCCTGGGATGAAGAGCCTATTTGTGCTCGTGATTCAATTACTTATGACCGAGATGAATACCTTCGTGCGCGATATGAAGAGCTTAGAGATCGAGATCCTAATGCTACTGAATCTGCACCTTGAACTGTTTTCGCTTATTCAATTGAATCTACAACTGGCTTTGGCTTTGTACCTTATGGCGTTGGCTAGCGGTGGATAAGTTGTTATTGGTGCTGCTTCTACCTTTTCCATTGGTGGTGATACTATCTTAGTAGTTGGTTCTCTAGGTAAACAGTATCATATGTAGACAGATATGCATATTTGCAAGCACCAAATCCCAAAAAAATGCCCAAAGCGCCAGAGCCAAACACCAGGTCACAAATGAGAAGTCCACAATGTAGGTCGCAAGCCCAACACCAAGCCAAAGCCAAGCACAAATCCCCGCAAGGGAGGGAAATCCTTCTCTTAGTGAGAATAGAAAGAAGCGGCCCTAGAGCTGGGTGCCTATTTATTTAGCGATGAAATAGACAATACAATTGTACAGACAACACAGGTTCTCGTATAGCCACACATGCATATGACTGGTTGGAGATCTTTTATCCTTGATTTCCTCCCAAGCAGAGCTCCAACAGGATTTTCATCATTATTGTAATGTCTGGGTAAGTAAGTCTCAGCCCTGTGAGTCTCCGGACCAGACTGTTAAAACAGGTAAAACTCAACACTAAGCGCCAAGCCCATGACAACATTCCACATATTTCATCCAAATGCACAACCATCAATTCAAGTGCACCTGCTACAAAATAAAAACGCAGGTTAGCCACGCATTAACAGAATACAACGAGCTCAAATCCAAATCCACCATACCTTTGACTGTTGAAAGAAATCAACCTCCAAATGTCCATGCCCATGCGGCTTCGAGTCCACATACCCTTCTCTGTGAGCTTGGAACGTCTCCACAGCTTCAACAAAATACCACCAAAACCGCTAAACCCCAAGGATTTGTAAGCAATTTTGGGCCAAGAAAGTTCATTAAGACCGCAAAAGCCTGAGGGAAGTTTACAGGAAAGTTCATTGGTTTATATGGAGACAGCAGAGGGTAACAAGGCTGAAGATTTTTAGGATAGGCAGGAAATGGTGGTAGGGTTCATGAGAAGAATCTTGTTGAGGTGACAACCAAGGTAGTTTCAGGTAAACAATTATGCGTGCAAGAGATGGTGTAGCAAATAGTTGGAATCGCTAGGGTTAGAGTTAGCAAAGGAAATAAGGAGGACGAGGCATGTGGGCCTCATGCGAGGACCCATTGTAATTTATTTATTTTATATTTATTTTATATATTTTATATTTATTTTAATTTATTTTATTATATCAATTATTTTAATTCTTTAATTTTATTTAATTATATGGTAATTGTTTTATTTTATTTTATTGTTATTTTATTATAAAAAAAAATTAAATATATATATTTTTAATAATTTAAAAATTATTATAATGGTATGTTAATGGTATCAAATTAATTTTAAACTATTAAGGTTTAAACATTTAATTAACATACTTTTATTTAAGTTATAATTTTAAATAAGGTTTAAATTATAATTTTTTTTTGTTTAAGTTAGTTAAATGTTAATTATTAATGATAATAATATTTAAATTATAATAATGAATAATAGTAAGTAATACTTTAAATTTATGTTTTAATCTTTAAATTATGATTCATGCTTAAATTTGAAACTAGTAAAAGGGACTAATCACATTAATTAGTTTTAAACGAAAAGTTTAAGGACTTAGACCAAGATAAGCAGGAGGGTGATTCATGCACACTAGGCAGGTAAGTTAGAGAAATTGGCGAGTATGGTGCAAGCTAGCATAGCTACTAGGCCAGGGGAGTCAGTAGTTTTCTTAGGCAGTGACACCAAGCTTAGACGCTTAACCCTACCTAGCCACTTCCCCTAAAGAGAGTAATGTCTATATACAGACAAGTTAAGAAAAAAAATTATGCCTAATCCTGTTTTCTTGTTTAAGTTGTGCAAATGTAAAATGTCCTTGAACTCACCCTAACAACTTTTGTTGATGCAGGTTAAATTATACAGGATGGTTAGGACTTAAGGAAATCGAGGCAGAGGGGCATTGTCGTAGGGACTGCCAATGTTGCCACCACCATTGTTTAAACTAACTCTCATACTACACTCTTTGGAGGCTATAAATGAGACTTTAAAGGGGCGTCAACCCACAGGGATCGAAGTGGAACCCCCACCATTTGGAACTGGTAATCTAGAAGCATCGAGGGAATTAGGGGGAGGACTTCCACTCGAAGACATCACTAGAGAACTTCAGAAGATCAATCTTTCGGAGTTTTCCAGGGGTCATGCCAGTGAACATGTCGAGGCATGGTTGGAAGGCATGACAAGGCGTTTTGCCTTAAGAGACTATGCATCCACTTCAAAGGTGAAGATAGCGATTTTTCAGTTGAGAGACAGTGCCTTGAACTAGTCGGGCAACCTGGAAAGGAAACTGCATCCTACCCCAAACACCGTATCTTGGGAACTTTTCGAGGAGAGGTTTTGAAGGAATATCTGCTAGATTACTATCAAGAATAGTAGGTAGGAGCATTTCATGCTCTAGTATAGGGAAACAGGACCGTAAAAGAACATGAGATCAGGTTTATGGAATTGGTCAAATATGTCTCATACATGGATAATGACCAACGATGGGCAAAAATCTTTGTCTATGGGTTAAACCCTAAGATAAGGGCTATGGTACAAATGTGGAAACCGTCTTCAGTAGCAGAAGCAGTGGAAAATGCACGTTATGTGGAGGAACACATGAACTTAAGTAGAGGTACAAGGCTGACCTTTCCGCATCGTCCTGTATTCGTAGGGAAGGCCCCTAGGACATTTTCTAGGGGAGGGGGCTCAAGGCCACCTCCATATGGTAATAGAGTCACACAAAGCATAGTATCCATAGGGAATTCAATGGCAGCAAGTTTAGCATCACGTTCATCACCAACGACGTAGGCAGGTCCACGACCATCTCAGGGAGCAGCTAGTAGGGGCAGGGGTTCCAAGGGAAGGAACTCATTTCAGAGACACTAATAGAATAGTGCGCAGGTTCAATCTTGTGTTACCCGTTGGGGATGTAGAGGACCCCATTACCAATGTGACTTCTAAGAGTTACAATCAGGATTCGTGCATAGAGAAGGAAAGGCCCCGATGGGAAGAGCAAGTGGAAGCAACTAGATCTACGCAACGATTAATAATGTCTGGGCAGAACATCAATCCACGGTGGTGGAGTCATCAGGTACACTAAATCGTATCAATGTTAAAATTTTATTTGATTATGGTGCTACATATAGTTTCATTTCACCATATGCATTAGAAAATAGTGGATTTGCAGGCTACGAGCACGATGACTTTAAACAAGTCGAGATGGCTTCGGGGGAAAACAAGTGTTAGGACCTAGCATTGATAATTGTATAGTAGACCTGGGAGTGTGTACTACTAGGTTGAAGGTATACGTCACTGCTCTCATGACATATGACCTAATCATTGGAAAAGATTGGTTAGAAGCTCATCGAGCTTTGGTAGATTGTTTTGCAAAAGGGATGCTTTGTGTTGACGATGAAGGAAGGCCAGTAGAGATCCAAGGTGTACAAAGAAAGGTGTCATTACGCTTTATCTCAACTATGAATGTTAATCGATGCTTGAGGCAAGGGTGTCGACTTTATGTAGTGGAAGCAGTGAATGAAAGGAAGGGACCCTCCTTGGATTAGTACCCGGTATTGTCAGAATTTAAGGATGTTTTTCCAAATGAGTTACCAGGGTTACCTCCTGAGAGGAAGCTTGATTTTACTATTGATCTAAAACTTGGTGTAGAACCAATTTCCAAGACTCTGTATCAAATGACAGCGACAAAAATTTGTGAGTTGCAAATGCAGTTGAAAGAGTTATTGGACTTAGAGCTAATAAGGCACAGTGTCTCACCTTGGGGCACACCAGTAATTTTTGTGAAGAAGAAGGATGGTATCTTACGACTGCATATAGACTACAGGGACTTGAACTATGCTACAATGAAAAATAGGTACCTAATGCCGTGAATAGATGAACTCTTTGATCATATGAAAGGAGCAGCGACATTCTCAAAGATTGATTTACGATCATGGTATCACCAGTTAAGGATTAAGGAAGGCGATATCCCAAAAACTACCTTTCGAACTCGGTTTGGAAATTACAAGTTTGTCTTAGTACCTTTCCGATTGACCAATGTGCTAGCAATATTCATGAGCCTCATGAACGGAGTATTATGGAAGTACTTAAACTGTTTTGTACAAGACTTTCTAGACGACATCCTCATCTATTCCAAAAGCAAAAGAGACCAGGAGGAACACTTACGAGTGGTGTTATCTTTCCTTAGAAAGGACAAATTGTATGGGAAGTTGTCAAAGTGTTCCTTCTTCCAAAAAGAGATCCACTATTTAGGTCATATCATTTTCGGTGAAGGAATCTCTGTGGACCCAGAAAAGTTAAAGGCCATTATGGAGTGGCCGGTGCCGAAAAATGCCCATGAGGTGAGAAGCTTCATTGGGCTAGCAGGTTATTATCAGAGATTTGTGGAAGGGTTCTCTAAAATAGAAAAACCCATCACCACTTTGCAGTGCAAGGGGGTCAAGTATGAATGGATAGAAGAATGTGATAATGCATTCATCGAGCTTAAGAGGTTACTAACTAGTGCACCAATTCTACGAGTGTTGGATATGGAAAAATACGTCATAGTCTATACATATGCCTTGAAGCAAGGGTTAGGGGCCGTGCTAATGCATGATGGAGGAGTGATAGCTTATGCAGCAAGAAAGTTGAAGAAACATGAAGAGCTTTACTCTACTCATGATTTAGAGTTGGCAGTTGTAATGCTAGCTCTGAAACTTTGGAGGCACTATCTTGTGGGGCGAAAATTTGAGCTCAAAACAAACCATCAAAGTTTAAAACATCTCTTCTCTCAAAGGGATCTGAATTCCAAGCAAAGGCGATGGAGTGAGTTTATGAGTGAGTACGATTTTGGTATTTCATACATCAAGGGAAAGGAAGATGTGGTCGTAGATGCCTTGAGTAGGAGACCACGTGTCTTCTCCTTGGTACCTTAAAATTCAATCTGAGGGAATGTGTGTTGACACAACTCCAAGGAGACATTTGGTATTTAAAGGTTACTTCAAACCTCTAGAGATGGAGGCAATTAAATCCAAAGTATGAAGGATATAGTATGGAAGTAGATGGACTATTGAGATATTGGGGAAGGATGTACATTCCTGAAGATGGGGATATTCAAAGCATAATACTAAAGGAATCCCATAGAGCACTTTATTGTGTACATCCAGGTGTGGAGAAAATGTATGCAAACATGAGGAAGTTGTTCTTCTAGGTAGGCATGAAGCGCGATGTGGTCCATTTCGTCCCCAAGTGCCTAGAGTGTCAAGAAGTGAAAGCCAACCACCACCACCTAGCAGGCCTCCTACAACCACATGATGTCCCTATGTCCAAGTGGGAAGTCATCTCTATGGATTTTGTTGTAGGGTTGCCGCTCACATCTCATAGACACAATGTCATTCTTGTTATAGTTGATAAGTAAATCAAGAGTGCTCATTTTATTTCGGTTAGAGATAATTACGATGTCACTAATGTGGCACGTGTGTTTGTAAGTGAGGTTATCTGTTTGTACGAGATACCTAAGAAGATCATTTCATATAGGGACTCCAGATTCACTTCTAGGTTTTGGACAAGTTTGCAGTCAACGTTGGGCACACAGTTGAACTTAAGAACATCTTATCACCCTGAAACAGATGGGCAAACTGAGAGAGTAAATCAGGTCATGGAAGACATGCTTAGGATGTATGTCATAGATAATCAAACCCATTGGGAGAAGTACCTACCTTTGGTAGAGTTTTCCTACAATAACAGTTTTCATAGCTCTATCGGAATGCCACCCTATGAAGCTCTATATGGAAGGCCATGCAGAACGTCATTGAGTTGGGATAGATTAGAATACCGAGTAATAGTTGGGCCAGAATTGATTCAAGAGATGGAGGAATAGGTGATTCAGATTAGGCAGAGACTAAATAAAGCATAGGATAGGTAGAAAATTTATGTGGATGCACACAGGACCGACCGAAGTTATAAAGTGGGAGACCAGGTTTTCGTTCGTATTAGGCCTAATAAGAGTACCATATGGTTGAGGAAGGGGAAAAGGTTGTCACCTCAATTTATAAGACCATTCAAAATCCAAGAGAAAATTGGACTCGTTGCCTATTGTCTCGTACTGCCACCCCACTTGCATAAAACTCATAATGTTTTTCATGTATCTTTTCTACCTCATTATGTTGCTGATGAATCACATATACTAAATTGGAAGGAAATGTAGGTATCAAAGATGGGAACCCTCATGGTAGAACCGTTACGCATATTGGACTGTAGAGTCCTATAGCTCAGGAATCGTCTGGTAGACCAAGTTAAGGTTCAGTGGGACAAGTATAGTCCAGGATCTGCTACTTGGGAAGACACTGAGACACTACAATGAGATTATCCCTCACTTTTTTTACCACCTTGAGAATATGTTTCTCGAAGGTTGGGTGTATGTAACACCACCTTTTGACTTAGACAACCAGAATTACCTGAGGCGTACACACCTTTATTTTCTATTCACAAGTGAAACTATTAAATAGTACACTTGAACTTTTAAGACGTACGAACCTTTATAAATGTTTAAATGTTATTAATGATGATGGATATGATGCGATCTACTATGTGAATGTAAATTTTATAAATTCTTAAATGTTATTGATGATGATGGATATGATGTGATCTACTATGTGAATATAAATTCTATGAATGTTTAAAATATTATTGATGATGATGGATATGGTGCAATATATTGTGTGAATGAGAATGCTATGAGGGTTTAAATGCTATTTGAATGATGTTAGATATGATCCAATCTGTTATGTAATGATAATTTTATGAATGGGTGTCGTTAATTGAATTATGAGATATTATGAGATCTAATTTTAACTTGAAAACTAGATGTTAAAGTTGTTGGTACAGGGATATCAAATTGAGATTTTAGTTATATGCAACTACATGATAATAATGAATAGATATGTATGAGTTTGTGTTACAGACTAATCTACAGGTTATGGGCTATGAAATAGCCAAGGGATAATGATGATGAAAGTGGATGTCATGACCACTGGCCAAAAAACAATATGGTATGAATCTTTGTATGTAAAATTATATTGGTTTGGATGCATTTCTATGATATGTGGACCAGTGCAGGATTTCAGGTGGTGAGACTGCCCAAAACTGAATAGATGATGACAAAACTCCTAGCAACACAATGCCATTGTATATTCCATTGTAGGGTGTGGACCCTAGTTATGATTAGGAGGGGTGGAGGCATTTCCCACCATGTATCCTCTGAAACCTGAAGTCATGGGAGGATGATGTTAGCTCATGCTCCTCTAGACGTGTGATGATGACTGTGAGTTGCCTGCTAGGGAAGCTTGGTCAAGATAGTGACACTTCTGCTTACGAGTTTTATTTGGAGTTAGGTCAATATAGTTGATGCTCCAAGATAGTCTAGTAGAGGAAGGATAGGAATGGAAGATGGAAGTAAGTTAGGGAGGAAGGATGAGTAGAAATAGTTGAGAGTGTATGGAGATTTGTCTTATGGTGGAATTTATTGTTTTTCCTTCTGAAAAGAAATAGGATATATGAATATTCATAATTATGTAACTAAACTACAATTGTCTAAATAACATTGTTGAGCTATATAATAATAATTAAAAGATTTCGCAAACATTCGATTGGTTTATTTTCTTTTATAAAATGAATAGTATTGTTGAATGGATTGGATACATATGGAAATGACTATAGAGATGATAGTTATTGATATCAGTACATCAACGAGACTTGTATGTACTAGCTACACATGCATTTCTTGCACATGTACACTAGTATGTATGAGTTTATTGGCTTACTCACTAATAATGTCGGCTATTTGTTAGGAATGTGTGAACCATGTTTCTTTTCCTTTGTATCATAAAATACTTTAACTTTCGGACGAAGTTTCCTGAAGGGTGGGTGTATGTAACAACCCTAGCTAAATGATTGCTTAAGATTTATCAAGTATAATTAATTAAATAATTAACTACACTAATGTGTATTAGTCAAATAATTATTATTTATTAATAATATTAATTAATTAATTATTGATTAATATATGTTGATTAATTAATTAATTGATTAATTAACTCATTTAAGGTTTGGGTAACAAATCAAAAGCTTAATAATTTTTATTTATTTATTAGAAAACTTAACGTATGAAGGATAAGGCATTGAATGGATGGATAGGGTATTGAATGGAGGGATAAGGTATTAAATGGAGGGATAAGGTGGTTGGCATTAAATGAAGGGAGGAGGAAGTGAATGGAAGGAGGATATGAGGGGGCAGAGGATTCAGGAGAAGGACTTTTGGAAGTTTGGGGGAATAAAGCAAAATTTGGAGATTAGGGACTATATGTGTTTTCTCATTTTTTATTTTCTGGTTTGGAGTTTGGGTGGACTGTTACAGGAGTGCACCAGTTTGCTGGGAGTTTTTGGCTTGGGGGCCAGAAATCCTCATGGAATCTTGGAGCTAGGGAGCCAGATAGGCTCTGTTCCTGGGTGGCAGGGAGGAAAGATTCAGTTTTGAGCAGAGTTTGGGTAGAGAAACAACGAGGATAGACAGAGATTGGAGAAATATCATTAGACAAAGGTATGTATTTTCATGAATATTTTGTGTTGTGTGGTTGTTATGTAAGTTTATTTTCATGATGTTCATAAATAAAATTTATTTTGAATAAATTATGATTATAAGTTGATGATTAAATTGTAGAGGGTATAATTTCTTTATGTTTTATTTTAGCTTGTGTTTTATAAGGCTCTGTGGGGACAGAGACCTTACATAATGGAAACTAGATTCAGGTGCCTCACACCACATGTGTTCACATAGAAAATTGTTCTTTTCATACCAGTCTATTGATGAGGGTGTAGTGTTTATGGGAAATGGTTTCACTACAAAACTGTCGGGGTTGGCAGTATTAGAAGCATGATGTTTGATGGTATTGTTAGGGAATTAAGGGATGTTAGATATGTACCTGATCTTAAATCAAATTTGATTTCATTACGAGTGTTGCATTCTTGTGCATATAAGTATACAGGTCAAGGTGGAGTTCTCACAGTGTTGAAAGGTAGTTTAGTAGTGATGACGACAACAAAGGTTGATAACCTTTATAAGATGGAAGGGAGTACTGAAGTGGCATCTGAAGTGAGAGATGTATCTTCTTGTTTATGGCAGAAGCATCAAGGTAATAAAAGAAAGAAATAATTGTAGGCACTAGTAAGAGGTAAATCAATTCCATACTTAAAATCTTTGTTTTTGAATTCCTCATTTTACATATTTACAAGTTATGATGATCGTATAAAGGGATGTTGTGTGTGGGATCCTACTTCTCACAAGGTCATCATTAATAGAGATATATTATGTATGGAACAACCAAAAGGTTTGATTCAAGATCGCAACGGTAAATTTGTTTGCATACTAGGTAATTCATTGTATGGCCTATTGGTACCCAGACAAATATACAAGATGTTTGAATCCTTCATAGTGAGTCATAATCTTTCAAATGGTAGGAATGACTATACAGTTTATAGTACATTCACATTCTTGATGTTATTTGCTAATAATATGCTCGATGCAAGCCGAATCATGGATAAAATCAGTAATAAAATGACTGAGGTGGACAAGACAATTGAGATGAGGGATCAAGGAGAAGCAAAACAAATTATGGCCATGGAAGTACATCGATATGGTAATGTTAAGTTGTGGTTGGAGTTCAATATGAACATTGCAAAATTGGTTTTTATTCCTCTTTCTTTCCATTATAATCATTCTTCAAGTATAGGGCTTGTCTATAAAGAAGAAAAGGTTATGTCTCGTGTAAGTTCAGTAGGAGGTCTATTGTATGTGATGAAATAGGGAAAGTGAAATGGGTGCTTCAGTGTTTGAGAAGCACAAATGTCACCTATAATGGTTACAGTAAGATGGTATCTGATAACTGTAATGTGCATTTTAGAGGTGTTTTGGACAAGAGGAGACCTATCACTAAGTATGTCTCACAACACTATTGTGGAAGACATGTTGGAGGTGGAGTGACCCCTCAAGAAATCCAAACTCGTGCAAGTCAGACAGGTGAGATCATGAAACTAGTTTTATTAGAGAGGCTGCATTGGTGCTTGCCTTCTCTTGGCTTGCATAAAAGGTGATGAAAAAAGGAAGGATCAAGGTATCAGGTTAATTGTTGTCAAGGTGGAGATTGTTGGGATTTGGTGATAAGGAATTCTCAAGAATAGATTTATATCCTATTGTTCTGCATTGGTTACAATCAAATAGACCAAGTTAGAATATGGATAGGGATTGCATTTATTATTCAATTTCTTGTAAATGTATATAAATACATGTAAGTTTGTAGAGGCAAAAACGACTGTGAGAGACTGAGTGTATGAGAGACTTGCAAATCTGATGTAGTCTCCATAATCTGAATACTAAGACAATCGATGCCTATGCTTGGTGGATGTAGCCCCACGTTTGGGTGAACCACGTGAAATCCTTGTGTCTATTTCTTATGTGTGTGATTGTTACTTATAATTGAGATTTGTGTTTTCTGCATTGATAATTTTAACGGGAATCTATTCTTTTGGTATGGCCTAAGTGTAGAGGCCATGGTTGAATTTTTGTGTCATTAATAATATTGGAAGTTCTTGCACATTCCTCATCTTCATCAACTCTTTCTTCAATATTTTCCACATTCCATCTATCCTTTGCAGAGAATCGAAGGTGATAGGATTATACAAAATGCTTCATAAAGGCAATTTCTTTTCTATTGGGAATGTGCTATGATTTTCATTCCTCACTTTTGTTCCTACTAGGATGACCATGGTAAGAGGATCAACCATGTTTTCACTTAAAATAAGCCCACCAACAAAGTCTATCATCTAAATCCACTCACTAATGAGAATTACAAGGTACAATGCCCACCTACTAGCTAAGACAATTACAATTATCAAAAGATGAACTAGGAGAACCCCCCTAATCTTACATTGAGTCTTCATAACCTCTCCATATTCCATCACCTATTTTCACAAATGAGTAGGATATGTTAATTGCATTGTGTGGGAATGGATGTTTCTGTTACAATGACAACACTTCCCTTTCTGCGTATGGCTTTTGTTCATCACTAACATTGTCATTTTAAATGATGAATGAAGGAATCCGCAATCAAGCTTGATGTCCCATAATAACACGAAGATGGTATCCTCTACCTTCATATTGAACTTGCCTCGCACAATTTCATACAATTTTCATTGATATTATTTCTAATGATGAATTAAGGAATCCACTTAGCAATCAAGCTTGATGTCCCATGATGACACTACATTGGAAGATGGTATACTCTACCTTCATATTGAGCTTACCTCGCACAATTTTCATTAATACTGAAATTGGCTAGTACATTTATATATTGTATGGTATACTCTACCTTCATATTGAGCTTACCTCGCACAATTTTCATTAATATTGAAATTGGCTAGTACATTTATATATTGTATTTTTAATTTTGTATTTGTATTGCATTTTCATAAATTTTTTTAATATATATATATATATATATTTTATGAAAGTTTAGTTAATTTTTTCTTGTTACATAATCTGATATATATACTTTAATAAACATTACCAATAAGTTAAATACAAACTTATTAAAATATAAAAACATATTAATATTATTAATGTGGTTTTTGTTAGTACATATATATATATTCTCTAATGCTCCTCTTGAGAACGATATAACCATAAATTTCAATACTATCTATGTTTATTAACATTCACGTGGAAAAAAGTAGACAAATAAACTTAAACAAAAATCTGTTTAGCATGTTAACAATAAACATTCACCCAAGTATTTCTATTACGAAAGGAAGACTCGATACAAATAGGAGTACAAAATGCAATGTCCTGTCCTTATTAGTGAAGGAGGAGGGGGCGTACTCAAAACAGTTGCAGTTGTAGCAACTCAGCACAAACACACACACAAAAAATGAACACAAGATGAGGTGTGGCTCTAAAACCTTGATTGGTTTTTAGCAATCAAGCTTGATGTCCGATAATGACACTACATTGAAAGATGGTATACTCTACCTTCATATTGAGCTTACCTCGCACAATTTTCATTAATACTGAAATTGGCTAGTACATTTATATATTGTATGGTGTACTCTACCTTCATATTGAACTTACCTCACACAATTTTCATTAATATTGAAATTGGCTAGTACATTTATATATTGTATTTTTAATTTTATATTTGCATTGTATTTTTATATAATTTTGTTATATATATTTTATAAAAGTTTAGTTAATTTTTTCTTGTTACATAATCTGGTATATATACTTAACAAAACATTACCAATATACTAAACTTACCTCGCACAATTTTCATTAATACTGAAATTCGCTAGTACATTTATATATTGTATGGTATACTTTACCTTCATATTGAGCTTACCTCCCACAATTTTCATTAATATTGAAATATTGTATTTTTAATTTTGTATTTATATTGTATTTTCTTATAATTTTGTTATATATATATATTTTATAAAATTTTAGTTAATTTTTTCTTGTTACATAATCTGGTATATATATTTAAAAAACATTACCAATAGACTAAATACAAATTTATTAAATATAAAAACATATTAATATTATCAATATGGTTTCTGTTAGTGTATATATATTCTCTAATGTTCCTCTTGAGAACGATATAACCATAGATTTCAATACTATCTATGTTTATTAACATTCACGTAGAAAAAAGTAGACAAATAAACTTAAACAAAAATCTGTTTAGCCTGTTAACAATAAACATTCACCCAAGTATTTATATATGTTTATTAACATTCCCCTGGAAAAAAAGTAGACAAATAAACTTTAACAAAAATCTGTTTAGCGTGTTAACAATAAACATTCACCCAAGTATTTGTATTACGAAAGGAAGACTTGATACAAAATGGAGTACAAAATGCAATGTCCTGTCCTTATTAGTGAAGGAAGAGGAGGGGGCGTACTCAAAACTGTTACAGTTGTAACAACTCAACACAAACACACACACACAAAAAATGAACACAAGATGAGGTGTGGCTCTAAAATCTTGATCAGTTTCATTGGTTCTTGAGAGAGAGAGTTAAATACATAAAAATTTCTCTCAATAGAATTTATCTTTTTTAGATTTTTCTTCAACAAAATGGAATTAATTGAAAATCTTGAAAATTTCGAGTTTGACAATTAACATTGCTTTTATAGGTTTAAAAAATTCATAACATGATGGGTTGTTGGTTTAAGTCTCAACTAAGCTTACCACACTTGAAATCAACTCAAAAAACTCATTTTACCTTCTTTATTTCAAGTTGGTGTAGCTTGTGATCTCTATGCTCTACAAGATTTTTCCTCCTTTTACTCCAAACTTTATATTTTACATAAACCTTTTTCTCTTTAAGTTTCAGTTACTCTAGTTATCTTCTTCAAAATTTCTTCATTGTCTTTGTGGTTCTTCTTCTACATCTTCTTCTAATTCAATTGTTATTGATTTAACATTTATTTCAACCTATGTAAAATAAAAAAAATATATTTTTGTCATTCATCTAATCTTCCATTGTTGCAATAACTTCAACAACTAGAATGGTTTCCTCTTTATCCAACTCTTCCTCTACTGCATTTTTAGGAACTTTTGTATAACCACTTCCATCTCCATCATACTTCAGTTTTGAAAGCCACTCCTCAAGAAATCCTAATTCATCATAAAATCCAAGATTCACTATATCTTTGTTCATGTCTTCAAGAACTTCCATTGCCAGATTCTCATCACATTTTAGCATTGTTGCAAAGGTAGTTGCATTTCCATATTTAACTTTAATTTCATCATCCACATATGTATCTACATAGTGGATTTCACTTTCTTTTCCATGCTCATGCTCTACATCTTGAGTCACCTTTTTCTTCTACAATTTCTTCAACAAATTTCACTACAGTACTAGTGCTCATGACCACTGTATTGTCTATATTTTGTTTAGTTATTTTTTTCCATCACTCGATTCTTTATCAACAACTACAAAAATATATGGATCATATTGACATTGATCGATGTCCCCCCTCCCTTTAATTGTATGTCATATATAGAATATCTCAAGATTCCTTGGACCTGGTTGCTGCGATTTTTGGAAGAATGCTCTCATTCAAGCCTTGTTGAATGAGAGATAATGTTGGTGCATCATCCTTCTTGTATTCTATGAGCTAATTCTTTTATGCTATGAGCTAATCCTTTTTATCTTGAATCATGGTCACATAAGCTTCCTTATTTGAGAGTTCTTGAAACCATTTCAACAAAACATTTGAGATCTCATAAATTTTTTGTACATAGTTTGCTTCTCATCTTAATTGCCAAAAAAATGGTAATTTTTACAAGAAAGACTAAGAAGAGGTTAGATAAGAATCAATCCACAAATCCATAAAAATAATTAAAATTCACCACAAAATTTCTATAAAAGGTGTGGAACATGTATCTTTTAAAAGAGCACATAATCCAAACTTCTTAAGCCCCCGTGAAAATTCAGATCCATGACTATACAAGGCTACTACTTGAAGCCATTTTTTTTTAATTCCCTTCTTAAAAAATAAAGTGAATAATATATATATATATTTTATTTTTTAAAATACTCACAACTTATCTTTATAGTACGAAATAGAATATTGAAGAAAAACACCCTACTACTTCCATATAAATTCAAATTTGCATGGAAACCCTAAATAATAATTAAAAAACCTCACGAATATCAAGGATTTGTGTAATAACGCTAAAAGATATTTTAAGAAAAATAGCCTAAACTATATGTGCATGGCTTCTATCGGAACCCTGGTGCACAATATCATCGGCACAAACCGCTAGGGTAAATAGCCAAGATCCCTCAATGAATCGACATCGGCTTGGCTCTGCCTAGAACCCTCGCACGGATGGCGACTTCTTGTCCTTAGCTACTTGTGGCTTCTTCACATAAACAGCAGGACAAAATTCAAACCTGAGACCCGGCTGTCATCTACATGCAGTATGTCAATGAGCAGTGACTAAGGTTTGGATAGTGGTGGCTCCATCGGTGGCTATTCCTTGAGCGCGCATCTCCTTCAATTAACAAGATAGATCTCTTTGGCTTTGAAACCCACGAACCAAAATTTCTAGCGATGTCTTGTCAATCCACAACCTCCTCTCTATCTAATCCCTTTGACTTGGCTTTGATACCAATTTAAAAGAGGATGGCGTGAATTGAAAATAGCTACAACAATAGCATCTCAACTTAGCACAAAGACACAAAAAAAAATCAACACAAGACAAGTTGTTGCTATAAAATACTGATTCCTTTTATTGCCTTTTTAGAGTGTTGAGTACACAATAGACCTCTACATAAAATTTACTTATAATAGAACTTGCAGCTTTCATCGAATTATTGGAACTAACTAAAATGAAGAAGCAAAAACTAGAACACACAACATAAGAGATGAGGCTTTAAACTTTCTCTTGCACTTCATTGCTTGTGGAGAGACAATTAAATACACACAATTTACTAATAATATAATTCTCTTCTAGAGTGTTTTTCAATTCTCTAAACTAAAAACTCCCAAAAAATAGTTAATGGGATTAACTATGATATTCCAATACTCCCCCCCCCTTAATTAAGACCATTAACAATTCTAATACTAACAATGAATGTTTCATTATCTAAGTGTTATCTAGGCTTACAACATTTGAGATGAACACCATCCAGGAGATTCTCTTTAATTATTATGCTCATGCTATCTAATATTTAAAGAGTCAAATTCTTTAACAATATTATTTTTCTAGAGAACAATCTTTAATTTTTTTTACTTATTTTGTTACAACATAAACTTCATCAATAACTAAACTGTTGATTGATATTCCTCCCACTTTCACTGTATTCCATCTCAAAATATTAGACTTGGTTCCTAGAGAAAGATCCTCTCATCCTAGTAGATCATTCCTCTTGTTTAATGTGTAGAAAATTTATGATGGGAGAAGACAAATTCTAATGGCTACAACCTTAGTCATCTCATGGGTTTTCCATGGATTACCCTCAACCAATTTACCATATCCACGATTTTTCCTTTCCTTATATTCAAGGTTTTTCATTATTGCACCTGTAACCATTACATGGCTCAAGTGGTTTTTGATGACCACTAACCATCACACCAAATGCTTTCTAGCTTACCAAAAACTTCGCTTAGAAGTGTTTTTCATTGATCACGAACATCATGATGGTGAAATTGATTTACACTTCCCACATTCACTTGGGATTTATTAACTTTGAGCTTTTGTTTCTTCTTCGTTTGTACCAAAAATACTGCTCAAACATTATGCTTTTGCAAACAACAATACGACTTTTGTACCAACAATACTGCTCGAACATTGATGTTCATATAAAAATAAATTTGTCTACCTAGATACATAGGTGCAAGCTATTGCACTCCATAATTCTCTAGGAATCTTTTTCACATACATGGTGAATCAACAAGTTAGACTATTTTAGTCATAACATGGTCCCAACCACTATGAAATTATTCTATCTCTCATTCAAATTCCCCATTTTAATCGAAGATCCAACTTCTCTGATTCAACATCATAGTTAGATACGAGTACAAATTCCACGCTTGTACCTACTTGGTGGTCAATTCCATAGTTTGATGCCATATCCACTCTTATACATAAGAGGGATACATGATACACTGTGACATGTGCTACAACACTAATGCACATAACCCTAACTCAATAGGGCTTTACATTCCTCTTCTTTGACTCTGATATAACCAGATTCATTGTTCGATCTGAGGGTCTCTGTTCTTTCAAACCCTTTTTTCGAACCCTCATGGTTCCCAAGGAGGAACTATACTATAATTGTCTCTTATTTTTCTGGTTTGTCTATGGACAAAGGATCGGCCTCTATATGAGCACAAAATGATGGTCGGTGGAATCTTTAGCCACACACAATAACTACTAAACACAACAATGTAAAAGATGGGTCATAGAGCTCCTCTCACAAAACTCCATCACATAAGCAATTCTTCTCTCAGGATCTTGGGAACTCCCATGAGGGAGTTATCTCACTTTGATATCAATTTGGAGGAAGGGGAAAGTATCTTACAACTGTTGTTGTCTGAACTCATAGAAAAAAAACAAAACACAAGACATAAGAGTTGTGGTTCTAAACTTTTACTTGCAGTTCATTTCTTATGGAGAGACACTTAAATACACAAAATTTACTAATAATAAAATTTAACTCTTCTAGAGCATTTTTCAATGAATTACAACTAACTCGAACTTTTATATAATTTTCTAAACATAGAATATTCAAAAAACATATAATGGGAGTAATTATCATATTTCAACATGAAAGTGTTTTACAACTCTCTAAACTTAGAATTCTTCAAAAATAACTAACACTCAAAAAATAACTAAAAAATTTAATTAGGCCGAAAGGTGTACACCTATTGGTAATGGACACATTTAATAAGTTTTTAGTGTTTAATCAATTTTGTATGGACAACATTAAATATTGATGGAATATTCTTAGTCGTCCCAGTAAATCAATGGTTGTGATTTGAATGACTAACTTCCTCACTATTATAAACTGGGTTTACACGTTTATTTTTTACTTGTACTTGATCATATTTAAAATTTACTATGGTGGCTAACTGATTGCCACATAGTTTAATTCTCTAAACTAACCAAAACCCCATCTGTGCTAATTACTATATTTCAACCATTAACACGTTAAACATAAACATTCACTCAAAATCAAATAAATACATTTACAAATAATATATGGGTTATGAGTGTATTTTCTTAATACTTAAGCGTATTAGCATATCGTCAATATTTTAGATGCTCATAAGTTTCACTGATAAGTTAACTCGTGAGTTTAAATCACAGTGATAAGCGTTGTAACTCTCAACAACTTTAGTACATAAGGGAAATGTTATCTAATGCAAAAGAGGAATAATCAGATCACCAAGCAATAAATGTATTGAATGCCATGATGTATGTCATTTTCTAGATTGCACATGACCCTACTATGCTATAATCCATCTACACTAAAAAAAATGGCTATTAATAGAAGAAAACTTGATGAACAACTTTTATTTCGTATATAGAACCCTTATATAAGACTTTATATTCTTATTTGAATCGTTAAAAGCAGAATACTTCTCATAATATCATATACAATGATCTAGACATCGTTTTTATGTTTGACAAGCAATACAATGCATTATTACAAAGGTTAGTTATGAGCTCTCCTTTCTGAATATTAGAATTCCATTCAATATCTCAATCTGGATGATTCTCGTGAATAGTTTTGGGGTTATGTGATTCAGAAATGGGAGGCATATTGCTCAATCATCTCGTCAATACAGATCCTAATTAATTTATTCTTCTTGTTTTTATCTGTTCTAGTCAGTAATGGTCTTACTCATGCGAAAACATTCGTGAAGGATGAGGCATTCAAGAATAAATGTCCAACTTTATTTGAGGAAGCAGAGAACTGGTGTAGAGTTGTACAAGGGAATAATCAAACAAAAGAAACGTAGTGTCATCAAGGAGATTCTAGTAATTTCCATGTAATAGATTAACAACATGTAAGCGTTCAATTTTCAAAGAACATGTAATAGATTAATAACATGTAAGCGTTCAATTTCCATGGAAATGAGCTATATTCAAAGAACATTGTTAGTCAAACAAGAAGAACACACCAAAGTTCTCCTCAAAAGTTAGGGTTTATGCTCAAAACGGAAATTTATACTCATGTGTTTTCTATCCTCATATGGTTCTCTTGGAGATCAATGAGAACCCATGGTACACTTCTAAGAAGTTAGGGTTTACAAAAAATTAGGGTTAACCCTAGACAAATGGAGATGTGAAAGGAAAGTAGGGATGGTGTTTGTAAGGTACTAGATATAATATAATATGGAGAAACAAGAATATTCAATATATATTAATGGAAAAAGAAAATATTGAGAAGAGTAATACCATGAATAATACTTTTATTCAAAGAAAACAATATTCACTTGTTTCGTAGAGTGGGAAACCTCGAGCATAGCTCTATTAAAAAAATTCTGAAGACAAATCTTTCTTATGCATCTTACTCTTATTTATACTAATTCTATTCTCTAAAGAACATTCTAGAGGAATAGATTTCTAGAAGTGAAAGATTCTATTAAGTATTCTTACATTGACTTGTTTGTATTTATCAAATAGACATTATTAACTAATTTCATCCTTCATTACATTGAAAATATATTATTCTATCTATGTAAGGAATGAGGGAGATTAGTTCCCTAACATGCCCTCCCCCCCTAAAAAAGAGCCTTATCCTCAAGGCTTGAGATGATGAAATTGGTACACAATAGTAGCCAACTCCTAGGTGGCATCATTTGGTTGAGTATGCTAACAATTGAACTAACAATTCATTGATGGTGCATTAACATAGACAATGCTCACTCTAGTCCAACATCGCTTGTGGCTACAACCAAATGGAAACTTCTTCATCCAACTCTCGTAGACTTTTCTAAGCATGTAACTTGGTGCTAATCACTTTCTGCTAGAAGGAGATGTAAAAAACAAGATGTAGGTTGAAATATGGTACCACAATGTAGATGGAGTCTAATTGAAAGCATTTTTCCTAAGGAGAGTTGTTAGGGGAGCCAAATTTTTTCTATTCTTTTAAACTAAATTATGATAATATCCTATTAAACCCACGAAACCACACATACTTTTAAGAGATTTAGGGAGAGGCTAGATCTGCATAGATTCAATTTTATTAGGATCCACCCTTACACCATCCTTTCCAACAATATGACCCAAGCAACAACCTTCAAAGATGCCAAAAGCACATTTAGATTGTTTGAGGAAAATTTTGTGCTTGGAGAGGCGATGGAGAACTTGATCTACATGGGTGATATTGACTAGTCACATTTTTCTATAGATAAGAATAGCATCAACAAAAACTAACACAAAGTGATGGAGGAAAGGAAAAAAAACATGATTCAAGAGACGTTGAAAAGTAGAGGGGGAATTAGAGAGATCAAAGGTCATGACCAAGAAATCATAGTGGCCCTCATGAGTGTGAAATTTTATCTTGGGGATGTCTTCCTCTTTCATACCTATTTGGTGGTCCATTTTGGTAAAGTATTTATCCCCACTGTGTTCTTCCAAAAGATCATATATGATGGGAATAGGGAATTTGTCCTTAATGGTAAGTATGTTGAGGGCACACAAATCAAGACACATGTGCCAAGTTCCTTCATTATTGAGGAACATGACCACGGGGGAAGAATAGGGGCTAGTAGTATCATGGATAACACCCCATTCTAACAATTCATGTACAATTTTCTCAATTTCATTTTTTGAGCAAAGGGATGACGATAAGGGAGAACATTGGGAGGAATATTACCCATTATTAAAGGAATGAAATTATCATTGGCACCATGGGAGGGGGGAAGTTCTTGGGGGGTTTTCAAAACAATGTGATGGCGTGAAATGATATATTGAAGGTTCAGGTGTACGTGGGGTATCTCAACTGCTTGAATGGAATGGATTTGGGAAATGATGCTAGAATGACCTTTTTTGAGTAAATTTTTTATGTAGTGGGAAACGTGCTTTAATTCCTTGGAATTTATATTGTTGGCCTTCGTGTTGCAATTCCATGGTTAAATCCTTAAAATCCATGACTATGGTTCCAAGAGTATGTAAACATTTAGCAGCAAGAAGAATATCACAACCACTCATGTCAACATAAAACATGTGAGATTTAAGGTTATACTCACCAATTTGTAGGAACACATTTTCAAAACTCCCTCAACATTTCATGGAACCACCATTAACAATCACAATTTGAAAATTGTTGACAACAAAGATATATAAATTGACTTCTTGATTAATACGACGATGAATTAACTTATATTTAAAAATTGTTGACAATAGAGATATATAAATTGACTTCTTGATTAATATGACAATGAATGAACTTATGAGTGTTTCCACTATCAACGAGGCTGATGAATTTCGAGTGCTTGATGTAACCAATCAAAATTTGAGGGTTTGGGGAGAAGAAAAAGAAGTGAGAGAATGAAATACAATCAATGGTTCAATTTAGGGAGGATCATAGGGTGGTGAAATATCATCAGTTGGGGGTAGTGTTGTTTGAGGTGAAACCTCAATATATTCATCAAAAACATCCTTAGAAATGGCGATAAAACTTTTTTGTTATTTACACCTGTTCCTTAGAAAGTATTTATCATCACAGTTATAGCAAAGGCCCTTGATTTGGCATTTATCCATTTCCACCCATGTTAATTTTTGGACCTTCATAGGAGTGTCATGAGGGGTAGGGGTGTTGGGTTTAGGGCGGGGTACAAAAGTGGGTTTTCTGCTATGGGCCAACATGACATGGTGTGCCTCCTTGACACACTTAGTGGCTTCAAAAGCAATGTTGTGGGCAAGCCATGATGACCTAGGTGTAGATTTCAACATTGAGGCCAGTCATAAAGCATTATGTGAAGAAAGCATCTCTCATGTCCTCCATGCAGAAATCCAAGTGCTAAAAGGAAACAATAAAATATTATATTGTTCTAAACTCTTTCAACTTGGTGAGACATTGTAAATGGTGGGTGTCCATGTCAAAGAATTCATACAACTATGCAACAAACTATGACCAAGCAAGATACCCTTGGTGCACATTTCGATGTCATTTCCACCATTTTCATCATTCCATATCCAAATAGATAATTCCATAATGAAGATTGGTTAACTCATTAGTGGTACCATGCTGTGATAAATAGTATTCCATCTAAGTAACCTAGGTTTGTTGATCCGAGCCATCAAATTTGTTTACCTCAACTCTCAGAAGACATGATTCACAAGGTAGGGAGTTGGAATGAGATTTTATAGGTTGGTTCGAGTCAACACCTTCATTATAGAGAGGTGGGTTAGAAGAGGAAATACCTTGGAATTTGTTCATGAATTGGTGTAGAGAGGAATAAACTTCAACAATTTGGGTAGAGGGTTGTTCTAGGATAAGGTCCATTTTTGCATGAATGACTGGAATGTCCCTACTTACTTGGGCCTGGAGGGAATTAAGGCGAGTACACAGTTTTAGATTGGTTTTTTCTTGGTGGGTGGGATCCATGAGGGGATGAGGGGTGGGTCAACAAAAAATAACTAAGATAAGTGATATATACCAATATCATCAACACAATAAAAGGAAACCAATCCGATAAGTGGGAAATAAGGGTGTCATGAAGGGTATGGGTCCGTAGGGTGAAAAAAGGGTTAAAAATGATAGGTATCAGAACACTCATTATGAAAATATGAATCAAATGGAATAATTCTCAAATAAGGGTGTGATCATGCCCCAAAATTTTATTTTTTGTTACTCCGAGGAAGTTATAATCCGATCTCAATAATATTGCGATGTCGAAATTCAAAATTCTTAACATGAAAAAATGTATAGTAATTTCGTAGCGAGAATGCAAGAGGCAAGGTTGCACGTCAATAGATATTTTATGTTCCTTTTCTGTTATGTTTCCATCCCAACGGTTAGGATTTTTCATGGTTCCCACAAAGAAGGGTTTTCCCTATGGTATAGCTTTCTAATATACATGTGAGGTTAAACAATAGTACTTAGCCTAATATTTGAGGGAACCAACTAAGGAGGTTGGACCGTACCCTTAACCATAATACCCAATTACGCAGGTATAAGAGAGTATCTTCCTCAGTGTCTATCTCGGTGCAACTATAGGAGTCAGGTGACGAATTAGTTGATCTAGGGTTGGTTTCAGGATACCTAGGGGGCTCCCAATATACCAAAGGTACATGGAAAACAATTTTGTATACATGTATTGTCTAATGCACTACCATTCAAAGGGGTACCAAAAAGGGTTACAAAGGTGTCTAAAAATCAAATATTAAAAACATACTGTATTTCCTACGTGTATACTTCCTCGACCATAAATTTATGAACTGAACGATAGGTCACTATAGTTTAAAGATGTCGGAACATGTTTCTACCCTCGAAAAAATTAAACCACAATTCCTACAAAGGAAATTTCTTTGATACCACTTGCAAGGTACCATATATAATATAATATGTGTAAATAGGAATATTTAACAGATATAAATGGAAAAACAAAATATTGAGAGGAAAAATACTAGAAATAATACATTTATTCAAAGAAACCAGTGTTCACTTTCCTCTTTGATGGGGCAACCTCCAATAGAGAAGATCTCTATTACAACAATTCTTAATACAAATCTTTATCATGTCTCCTACTCTTATTTTTAGTAATTGTATCTTATAAAAAACATTCCAGAGGAAAATCTTTCTAGAAGTGAAATCTTCTATTAGGCCTTCTTACATTTCTTTGTTCATATTTATTAAATAGTCCTTATTAACTTATGTCAAGATTTATTACATGGAAAATATATTATTATATCTACGTGATGGGTCGGCAAGATTATGTCAATAGCAGTGTTGGGCAAGAAGGAACATCAAAACAATTAATGAGGGTTTTCCAATGGTTAGGCACTCCCAGAGAATTAAGCATGCAACCAACTGCTCCTCACTGAAAATAATTAAAAGTATACAAAAGAATAATTAATAACGAATTTCTAGCAATTTTAATAAGATAAGAAAGTAAATTTGAACCAGTCAACGACTTAGCACACAGAAGTAACAAAAGAAACATGAGCTCATAAGACATGATTTTATCCTGGAAACCTAAATTGGAAAACTAGCATTCAATTATCTTTGATAGGGATTTTATTATTTATTAATGGCATGATTACATGCTCTCTGGTTTAGCTTGGTTCTTTTTAGTGAATTATCGTCAACATACTCCTTCCTCTCTTCACCAAAGAATGCTTTCTCCATATCCAAGAACTAACATATATGAGGTAGAGGGGATAGTTGGAAATCCAAGCATCTTTGACACTTTAGATACCCGAAGTTTGGTTCTCCTCCTTTCATTTATTTTCCTTTTTATTTGGTGTGTAGAGATAGGGTCTATGAAACTTTATCTTTTATTTAATTTTAATAAATTGTGTTTTTCTTGTCCTTTTACAATCATATATTGTAGCCTGCCTTAGGTTTTGATTGAGTATAGGTTTGGACATTGGTCATGATGATGTGGATCCCTTCATACCAACAAACTGGTCCCTTCATTATCAAAAGCCTCAATTCTTTCCCATGCCAATCCTTATAAAATCATGTGCCTTAGAATTTTTTTTATTGTTTAGATCAAATTCAGATAACACCTCCCCATTGGGAGGATTTTTTTCACCAAAAGCTTCCAAGGATAGATGATAGAACCATTGGAATATGGTTTCTCACATATTATTTTTCCTTCAATGGATTCTGTCCTTTGAGACCAATCTACCACATCTATTTTCATCCTTTGTGGGGGATACATTATTTGAATTACATAACTATATCTTCTTTTAATTCTTCCAAAGGGTCTAGTGCAAAATACTCCATAGCCAAAAGAGGATGTTGTTCCTCCTCCTCGTAATATACAATGAAGGGTTCAAATAGTTTCAAATACTTCACATTTACCACTGAGTTGATATTCATATAGCGAGGAAGCCTTAGCTTATGATAATTATCATTCACTTGTTCAATGATATTAAAAGGTCTATATCTGAGAGGATTGAGCTTCCTTTTTGTTCAATTCAATTCTTCCTTGCAAATATACAGATAAACCTTATCTCCAACATATAATTTGTGATCCTCAATATGCTTGTCATGTATATAGTTATACCATTGTTGGCTCTTCTCAAGCTTCTCTTGAACCCTTATATGCATATTTTTTTTTCCACGAATGTGCTCACCTTGTATTTATCCCCCTATATCCCTGCTCCATCCTGTTGTTTCCCATTCCAAATTTCAAATGGTGAGGAAGTAAATATCTAAGACATGTCTCAAAATGAAACTTGGTGGTAAAAGTATGGAGTGATTTATTGTATGAAGGTTGTATGTATACTAGCTACTCATCCCAAGTATTCAAATGTTTACTATTGTAGCCTCTCAACAATTGTACCAACATTCGATTAAAAACCTCGATTTTCCCATCGGTGTGAGGAAGGAATGTTGTTAAATAGTTCAATTTGGTATCCAACATCTCCCAAAGTGTTGTTCAGAACCTTCACATAATCCTTTTGTGTCAATAAGATATGAGGGAGTTTGGCAACCCGAAATGTACCTAACATGACTAAAAAAAAGTTCGATTGCCTCTTGTCTTGATATTGTATTGTTACATGGATGAGCATGCACATTTTACTAAAGCGATCCACCAGAAAAAATTCCATGGATATTCTCTCCAAATGCATGGTTGGTATTGGTAGGGGAATGTACAGGCCAAAATTCTAGCTACTTGTCTTGTTATTGTTGTAAAGAAAACAACCTATAACAATTGTTTCCACTTTTTCCTGCATCTTTGGCCAATACACATAACATCGAAGGTTTTCCATGGTCTTTATCGCACCAAGCTGCCTAGCAAATCTATATGTGCATGATTCTCTCATCAATTGAACTCTTATCCCTTGAGGTATGCATAGTTTTTCAAGCTTGTACAATAGTCCATACTGGAGGTTTTATTCATTCCCTTCATTCGAACCAACCAACCTCTCCTTCATCTTCTTATATACACCTATAAATTCCTCATCTTCTTTGTATTCTTCACCAAGAAGTGTATGAGTGAATGGTTCAAGCTGAATTGTCCCTCCAACTACTATGACCTTCTTCAGTGGTGGTCGAGAGAGCATGTATGCTAGATTATTCATGAATCCTTTATTATATTTCATCAATAGGTGAAGTGTTTGTAAGAAAAACACCCACTCGTAGTGCCTCACTTGTTGCATCTTGTCCTGGCTCTTTAGATACAAAAGAGGTTGTCGATTGGTGTGTATAATTGTGTATTTTCCCAGTAAGTAATGGTTCCACTTCTTGCACAATCACAAATATTTATTTATCATATGTAGGGTATTCAAGAACCAATCCATGAAATAGCTTTGAATGGTAGCATATCCACTCGCATATCACCCCTCCTAATGCATATCCAATCACATCAATTTCTAGCTGAAAATATTCTTGGAAATTTGGCATCACTAGGACCGAAGAATTGTTTATCTTCTTCTTCAAATATTCAAATGTTTTGTTTTGTTGTTTTCCCCAATGAAAAGTCTTCCCATTGGCAGTCAAGGAATGTAATGGTGTTGTTGTGGAAACATGTATGATGAATTTCCTCAAATATTGGTCTTCTCCCATAAAACCCCTAACCTATGTCACGCTGGTGGGAATAGGCTATTGTGTGATGGATGATGTCTTCTCTGGATCCACTCTCAAATATCCTCCTCTGATCATGTGTCCAAGATAAATCAAGGACATCTTCCCAAACTCATATTTTGATAAGTTGTAAATCAAATGATTCTTCTTTAAGGTCTCCATTACCTGGGTCACATGTGACAAATGCTCTTTACATGTGTTTCTAAAGATTAGTATGTCATCTAGATATATTATTAAAAAATAGTGAATAAAGGGGTGCAAGACATCATGCATGAGTCATAGAAGTTGTAGGTGCATTGCATAAACAAAAAGTCATTACAAACCACTCATACAAACCTTGTCATGTTTTAAATGTTGTATTCAACATGTCCTATGCTTTGATCCTTACTTGATGGTAGCCTGATTATAAGTCCAATTTGGTGAATAATTTGGCTTGTTGCAACTGATCCAACAAGTCATCAATACTTGGCAAAGGATATTGATCTTGATGGTAATCTTATTCAGTGAATGATAGTCAAAGCACATTCCTCATCTTTCATCCTTCTTTGGCACCATGATGATGAGTAAATAAAAAGGTGATGTACTTGGTATAATGACTCCTTTCTCGAAAAATTGCTTCAGTTGCTTCTCCACTTCATATGCTTCAACGTTGGACTTCCTGTATAGTGTTATGTTTGGGAGTGGTGACTCTAGAAACAATTGAGTCTCATGTTCAACATCATTCTTGGGTGGCATTCCTGAGGTTATTGAAACACTTTCCTATATTATTCTATCAATTGTTGTAGTTGTTGGAGCTGCTTTCCACTACATCCTTCCAATGATTCCTTCATTCTATATTCTCCTTTTTGTTTCCCTTCTATTAAAAATAGTATCTGGAAAAATTTATTCATACTACCCATGATGTTTTTGAACTAATGATCATTGATTAGAGATAGCTTATATTTGTCCTTGTGTGCATTTATGGAATATGAATATTATATTGGTTCTATTTTCTCCTAAATATATAATCCCTCACACACAAATTTGGGATACCCAAGATGACTCTGAATACATCCAAAGAACCACATCTACAACCACTTCGTCAATATAGTTTTGGTTGATGGTGGATTTAAATTTTCATTGCTTGCTTACCATCAATTCCAAATCATGCCTTACCCATCCCATAAGGTATGATTGTGGATAGTATTTTTTCTCTGGCCTAAGATTCTAAATGAATTATGCAGAGCTTAAGTTGGATTGTGAAATAGGATAAAAAAAACAATCCACAATATTCTGCTTCATGTGGATTTTATTGAAAAACAATTATGTCATCACCTTCTCCTCCCTATGGCTGAAACTGACTGATGCCACCTCCTTTTGCAGATTGATGCAATTGATCTTCCCTTCCTGTTCTGAGGTGTTATCCAACCCATCCTCGACATCCACACTTAACATTTCTTTCTTCTTATTCTAGAAATTTTTGGAACCCTTCTGGGTGTGATTTCCAACAATCCTTATCAGTATGTCCCTTTTAGTCGAAACCATTCCATTTCTTGGTAGAATAGGTTGGTTCTAGTGTCTCTTCAACAATATTTTTATCACTCCACTTATTTTTATTTTTTCACTTCCTCTTCTTCTCTTGCAATTATGTTTTCTTGAGTGTGCCTAGTTTCTATTTTTTCTTATCTCCTTCAAGGTACTATGCATGAACAATAGCCTCATGAATTGTATTTTTTGTAAAAAAAATCAATTGACATAGAATTTGCGATAACAATTCCCCCACATACTTTATGAACATTTCAATAATTTTGAGAAAGACTCCCATTTGGATTGATATATTTCTCAATTCAATGGTGAACCCCACATATTTGATCCATATTTTAGTACTTTTGAGAAAGACTCCCATTTGGATGGATCTCTTCCTCATTCAATGGTGAATTCTTCAACTGGCTGTCTTGTCCTGTCCTTTGCTTGGAATAATTCCATATTTTTTGTTGGTGTTCCTCATATCAAATTAGATAGAATTATGTTTTTATCATGTCCTTGAAAACCTCCCATTCCATGACTAGTGTCTCATTCTCCATTGTTCTTCCTACTACATCACTATACCAACATGCAAGGCATGGCCTTGAAGCTTCAATTGAGTGAATGCAATATTTTTCTTTCCTATTAATTGTGATGACCATATACTTCTAAACATCATTAAGATTCATAAACGTTTTATTTGGTAAACTGAAACAATATCTTCTTAGCATAATAGTGATTCTCATAACAACAACTTGAATAACTTAGATTTATCAATAAATACTGATTTCATGAAAGAAAGAAAGAAATACATAACTTAACAAAGTACCTGGTTCTAATGCTAATTTTTGTTTCTTTCCTGCTCCCTGCTGCTACATAGATCAACCCTGCCACAAACAAGCAAATAACTGCCCAAAACTACTGTCCTCCTTGCCAACTAGGAAAACTACCTAGCTCCGGGATATCTATGGATATCCTGGCCCTCCGTGCCCAAAACGTCCAGCAACTCGGTGCCTCCCTTGATCAAAAGCCACAGTCCAGAACACTCTGTTCCTTGCTAACAGCAAGCCAACAGTCCAAAAAATACACCACAGGCTCACACCCAATACAACAGTGCATAGAAAATACCACATCTAAACTCTGCTCACGGAAAAATGCAATGGTTCCCGGCCAATACAACCAGCTCAGCAATACAGTCTACAGCATCCATCCCCGCTGAATGGTGTGCACATCCCCCTCTTCCCATCCCTTATTCCTCCTACCGACTAACGCAATTACTCCACAACCACCCCCCGTCCTCCGTTCTGCGTCCCCCTTTAATATTTTATCGTCTCAGGATTTTTGGGCTATCCCGCTCTGCATACGCCACCCCGGGCATATGCAAATTTTTCTATATATCTTTTCTTTTTTGATCTCTTAAATTTATGTCACAGGTCATTAAATGTGATCTTCAGTCAGATTATTATTACTTAGTTAATCCTCAATTATTCCTTAATTAACTCTTACTTAATAATCTTAATCATTTATCAATTTAGAGTCATTACATACACCCACCCTTCAAGAAACTTCATCCCGAAGTTAAGGTATTGGATGGTACAGAGGAAAATAGCATGGTTCATACATTCACAGCAGTAACTGGCAATATTAGTAAGTAAATCAAGAAGCCCATACATACTAATGTATATGTACAAGGAATGCATGTGTAGCTAGTACATGCAAACCTCGTGCATGTACTAATAATCAGACGGTCATTCTTTAATAATTTACATATGCATTCAATCCAGCCAGCAAGGTTAGTCTTTTATAAAAGACAACAATCATTTATCTGTGTGATTTTTTTTTTTTTATTACAATTGTCCAGTTCAGTAATTTATTTTAAACAACTGTGGTTTAATCTCATAAAAAGAATATTCATATATTTCTCTTTTTTTTTTTTTTGAAGGGATGACATCAAATTCCACCACAGGATAGATCTCCATAAGTCTCAACTATTCTACTCATCCTTTCTTCCTAACCTACTTCTGTCTCCCATCCTATCCATCCTCTGCTAGACTATCTTGGAGTTCCCACTATATTGGCCTAACTCCAAATAGAACCCGTAAGTGGAAGTGTCGCTATCTCGACCAAGATTCCCTAGCAGGAAACTGATAGTCCTCATCACACGTCTAGGGAGCGTGAACCAGCACCATCCTCCCAGGACTTCAGGTTTTAGAGGATCCACAGTGGGAAACACCTCCACCCCTCCTAGCAGTACCAGGGTCAACACCCTATAATGGAGGATACACGGTGGGAAAAACCTCCACCCCTCCTAACAGATCCAGGGTCAACACCCTATAATGGAGGATACACGATGGGAAAATCCTCCACCCCTCCTAACAGAACCAGGGTCAAAACCCTATAATGGAAAACACAGGGGCACCGTGTTGCTGAAGGTTTTGTCATCGTTTATTCGGTTTTGGGCAGTGTTAGTACCAAAATCATAACATAATCATGCATTAGTCCACATATCATAGAAATGCATCCAAATCAATATAATTTCCCACATATTATTCATACCATAATGTTTCTCAGCAGTGGTCCACATATCCACTTTCATCATCATTATCACTTGGCTATTTCATAGCCCATAACCTACATATTAGTCTGCCACACAAACTCATACACTTCTATGCATTATCATCATATAATTGCATACTTTCATCATTTCAGTTTGGTATCCCCGTACCAATGCATTAACATCAAAGTTTTCCCATTAGATTTCACAGTATTCCATAATTCATACTCTTTACTCATTCACAATATTATCATTTACCAAAATAGATTTCATCGTATCCAACATCATTCCAACAGTATTAAACATTCAACAATTTCTCTTTCTCACAATATGTCACATCATATACATCATCATCAATAACATTTAAACATTCATGAAATTTTCATTCACATAATAGATCGCATTATCTGCATCATCATCAATAACACTTAAACATTCATTACTGTTTGAATCAGTTTAAAGTTTAAGTATATCACCTAACAGTTTCACTGTGACTAGGAAATATAGTGTATAGGCCTCAGGTAATCCTGGCCATCTAAGTCAAAAAGGTGGTGCTACCTACACCCCACCTTCAAGAATCCTATTCTCGAGGTGGTCAAAATAGTAAAGGATAGTCTCACCGTAGGGTCTTGGCATCCTCCCAAGTAGCAGATCCCGGACTATACTTGTCCCACTGGACCTTAACTTGGTCTACTAGACGGTTTCTAAGCTGTCAGACTCGATGGTCCAATATGCGTAACGGTTTGACCATGAGGGTTCCAACCTCCAATACCTGCAATTCTTTCCAATTTAGTTTATGTGATTCATCAGCAACATAATGACGTAAAACAGATACATGAAATACATTATGAGTTTTATGCAAGTGGGGTGGCAGTACGAGACGATAGGCAACGGTTCTGATTTTCTCTTGGACCCTAAATGGCCCTATAAACCATGGTGACAACTTTGTCCCCTTCCTGAACCATATGGTACTCTTATTAGGCATGATATAGATGAAAACTTGGTCCCACACTTCATAACTTCGGTCGGTCCTGTGTGCATCAGCATAACTTTTCTATCTATCGTGTGCTTCCTTTAGCCTCTGCCTCATCTGAATCACCTATTCCTCCATTTCCTGAATTAATTATGGCCCAATGGTTACTTGGTCTTCAAGTCTATCCCAACTCAATGGTGTTCTGCATGGCCTTCCATACAAAGCTTCGTATGGTGGCATTCCGATGGAACTATGATAACTGTTATTGTAGGAAAACTCTACCAAAGGTAGGTGCTTCTCCCACTGGGTTTGATTATCCATTACGTACATCCTAAGCATGTCTTCCATGACTTGATTTACTCTCTTGTTTTTCCCATCTGTTTCAAGATGATAAGTTGTGCCTAAGTTCAATTGAGTCCCCAATGCTAACTGTAAACTTGTCCAAAATCTAGAAGTGAATCTAGAGTCCCTATCTTAAATAATCTTCTTAGGTATCCCGTGCAAACAGATAACCTTGCTTATGAACACTCATGCCACATCAGTAACATCATAAGTGTCTCTAACTGGAATGAAATGAGCACTCTTGGTTAACTTATCCACTATCACAAAAATGGCATTGTGTCTATGAGATGTGAGTGGCAACCCTACAACAAAATCCATTGATATGACTTCCCACTTGGACATAGAAACGTCATGTGGTTGTAGGAGGCCTGCCGGGTGAAGGTGCTCGGCCTTCACTTGTTGACACTCTAAGCATTTGGTGATGAAATGGACTACATCACGCTTCATGCCTACCCAAAAGAAGAGTTTCTTCATCTCCGCGTACATCTTCTTCACGCCCGGATGCGCACAATAAAGTGATCTATGGGCTTCCTTCAGTATGATGCTTCGAATATCCCCATTCTCCGGGATGTACATCCTTCCTCAATATCTCAACAATCCATCTGTTTCTAGATTATACCCTTCATACTTTGGGTCTATCTGCCTCCCATTCTAGAGGTTTGAGGTAACTTTTAAATACCAACTGTCTCCTAGTAGTTGTGCCAACACCTGTTCCCTCAGACTAACCTTTAAGGTCATCAAGGAGAAGATACATGGTCTCCTACTCAAGACATCTGCGACCACATTTTCCCTTCCCTTTATATATGAAATACCAAAATCATACTCACTCATAAACTCACTCCATCGCCTTTGCCTGGCATTCAGATCTCTTNCCTGCATTAGCATGGCCCCCAACCCTTGTTTCGAGGCATCCGTGCAGACCATGAAGTCCTTTTCCATATCTGGCACTCGTAGAATTGGCACACTAGTTAGTAACCTCTTAAGCTCAATGAATGCACTATTACATTCTTCTGTCCATCCATACTTGACCCCTTTGCATCGCAACGTGGTGATGGGTCTCGCTATTTTTGAGAATCCTCCCACAAATCTCCGGTAATAACCCACTAGCCCCATGAAGCTTCTCACATCATGTGAATTTTTTGGCACTGACCATTCCAGAATGGCCTTTACCTTTTCTGGGTCCACCGAGATTCCTTCACCTGAAATGATATGACCTAAATAGTGGATCTCTTTCTGGAAGAAGGAACACTTCGACAACTTTTCATACAATTTGTTCTTCCTAAGGCAAGACAACACTATTTGCAAGTGTTCCTCATGTTCTCTTTCATTTTTAGAATAGATGAGAATGTCATCTAGAAAAACTTGTACAAATCGATCTAAGTACTTCCATAATATGTCGTTCATGAAGCTCATGAACACTGTTGGCACATTATTCAATCAGAAAGGTACTGCAACAAACTCGTAATTTCCAAATCGAGTTCGAAAGGAAGTTTTTGGGATATCACTTTCCTTAATCCTTAACTGATGATACCCAAATCGCAAATCGATCTTTGAGAATACTGCCACTCCCTTCATCTGATCGAAGAGGTCATCTATTCGTGGCATTGGGTACCTATTCTTCACTGTAGCACGGTTCAAGTCCCTGTAGTCTATACACAGTCGTAAGGATCCATCCTTCTTCTTTACAAAAATTACCGGTGCACCCCAAGGTGAGACACTGGGCCTTACTAGC
>JASDQU010750658.1:11044-26454 GCA_032191745.1 Picea mariana
CTCCCTCATTACACTCTCTTGTCTTGATTTATCCTTTAGGCTAGCCATTTTTGCCAAGTCAACCTAAGGAAGGAGGAGAGAGCACGAGGCCTTGCTTTAGCAACACTGGAGTGAGCCTCTCTCCGCTAGGGATTTGATTCTGAGGCCCTGCCATAGCAGCACTTCAGAACTCTTCCCTCTAGTCATTAGCCGTCCTCCTTCAACCCTTGTGTCCTCTACTAAATTGACTCCATTAACCCTAAGGCACTGATCTAAGACCTCCAATGTTGAAGTAGAATTGGATCTAAAACACTCTCAAACCTTTTTTTTGAATTGAAACCCTAACTACACTAACCCTAACCTACTAACCCTAAGTTGCTAACGTCACACTTGATTACTTCATCTTTATTGCAACAACGTCTTGTTTTAAGAGCAATTGAATGGTGGTTTAGGCATTAATTGAATAAAGTGTTGATTGGTTACCTTGAATGCCACATTGTTCCAATATTTATTGGTGAAGTGTTATATCTTTTATTGCTATTGATAAACATTGACTTCGTCAACATTTATTGCTATATTGCTCATATATATTTATCATATAGTCTTATGAAGTACTAACCCATTGAAATATAGCTTGCATATATTAGCTTGCTGATGCTTTGTTCCAGGCAGGTGTTCTTCATTGGGGATTCACTTTATTATTGGTTGTTTAGCCGGGACTATCTGCTTCGATGGTGATCTGTGAAGGGGGAACTTTACCTTTGCCTCTTCAAAACCCCAGGTCACCGGGGACGTCTCCCCTGGGCCTCACCTCCCTAAAGAGAAAGAACCTTCCCATCGAGGTGACATTGGGTGGGATAGGTTCCTGTTACGCCAGTTTGGGCCTCCATCTTATAGCCTTTTGACCTAGCTACAAATTGTGCGATAACATGCTAATTGCTAGACTATTCTTGGTGAATGTAAGTGAATTTTTGCAATTCTTCTTTACTTTGAATGGTTATAGTACGTTTACTTTGCATTTTTTCCAAGATTATGAAATTGCTAGCTTAAAACCCTAAGAGATCAAGCACATGTTATTGTCCTTGTCTTAATAGCTTTTCATCTACTAGATTGTGCTAGAAAGCCTATCCTTTGAAGCATTGTGCTAGAGCCCTACCATTGTAGCACTCTAGCATCATTTGCTTCATCAAACCATTACTTACTTCAAGGTTGAGCTAAAGAAGAAAGAAAACCGCTAGGGCCTAGGGTTACCTACTTCCTAGTAGCCGTTTTCCTTCTAAGGCTTGTTGATTGAGGCCTTGGGTTACCAACACCTCAAACATCATCCTTCTTTGTCCTTAGCTCATACATTATCATTTGATTTCATCAAGGTTGCTGCTGCAAAAAAGTGACTCCATTAGCCCTAAAGACACTTATCTAGACCTTATGTTTGATTGATTGATGAGAACAACCCTTAAAACTTTTACCTCAAGCTATCTACTAAACTTTCCTAACCCTAGAGTAGACTAATTCACTAACCTTCTTGCTGCTGTTACAAAAGTAAGCTACAGCCAATTATTACAGCAGTAAAAACTCTTAAAAGCAATTACATAAGTTGATTTTTACATCGCCTAATTAGCCTATGATAAGTGCTAGTATATTGCTATTGTTGGATTATTATTTTTGGTCATTGAGAAGCTTATTTAAGGCATTGATTGTGAAGCCATCATTACATATACATTGCTGTTATAGAATTTCTATTTGCTTCATCTTGCATCAATTTATTGCTTTTATTGACAAGTCCAAGGTTTTACGAAGCACTAACATCAAATTGTACTTGCAAAAAATAGTGCTTTCTTGTAGCTTTGTTCTGGGTAGGTACACTCAAGCATATCATTGCTTCATTTGTTATAACTTTGGGACTTTCTGATCGGTGTGACTTGTGAGAGGGGATATCTTTTCTCGATACTTTAACTTTTGCCTTCTCAAACCCCCAGTTCACCGGGGACGTCTCCCCTGGGCTATCATCCCTAAATAGAAAGAGGTGTCTTATTAAGGTGACAGTGATAGGACAACCTCCTGTTACGCCAATTTTCCCTCCTTTAATCTTTCCCTTTGGGACAAGTACAAATTGCGAGATAACAAGACAAACAACACCTTCGAATCCTTTGACACTATCAGACCTTGTCTCTTGGCAGCAGGACCATACTCGGTGGTACCCATGGATCCGAGGTGGTGTTTGCATGGGACTCGCGTGTGTCTCTATGAGGAAAAGAAGGTCACGAGACTTGATCGCATCATGAAGTGTGTCCAATGAAGAGTAAAATGTACCATTACAATTCCAACAACTAATGGAGATGGTGGGCAAGCTCCCTCGAACATGTCCTCCATTTGGGCGAGAGCGTCATTTGTTCTAGGGGAAGGACTATCCTAGAGGGGTCGAGTCCCGAATGACGGCTCTGAGGTCATGAATGATTGCCCACTTTCCTTCTTTTCGTGCTGGTGTGACCAAATCCCTAGAATGCTTGAGTTCTGCCTGCTTGCTCCTTGTGAGGTCTGCGTCAAGGAAGATCTTATGCATGGTTGGGAGCGAAATCAATTGTCTCTTAGCTCGGAGGGCTCTGAGACGGTCCTCTAAAGATCAAAAACGGAGGAGTGTGGAGTTGTGTCCCATCCATGCACGTTCCTGAATGATGTCCTTCAGGTCCAAGGTGTTGTGAAGGATAGAAGTGCCTATTTGTATGGGGTTTGACGAGGCTTGAGGAGGGGGGAACACATGTACTCGAAGGTTAAGTTCTCGAGTACGACGGAGATGTTCCTCATTGAGTTTTGCTTGTATCACCCCCTCCACCTCGACGAGCTGAGGAGGTTGTTCTCTTTTTTGGACCACTTCAACCCAAGAGTTAAGGGTTTGTTGTTGCGTTTTCATCTCTTGTTTAAAGAAGGTCTGTTGCGCTTTCAATTCATCTTGCAAAGTTTTAATTTCTGATTTGAGGATGGGGCAATTTGCTCGATTTTGCAAGTGTACATTTTCTTGGTTTTTTATTTCGAAAACCAGTTGTTGAGCTTTGTTACGTCTTCATGGAGATGTTTGTTTTCATTGTCCAGAGATTCCACTTTCCGCAACAAGTATTTAACTTGGGATGTCCAATACGAGAAATCCCACTCCATGGCGATATTGGTGGGGCTGTAGATACGTCCCGAAGGGCTGCCAGGGTCATTGAGGGTCCAATTTTGTGTTGTCTGGTCTGTTACAGTCTCGAACTGTCCATCATTGCTAAATGGAGGTGGGTCTTCCATTGAGTCCTCCATTGGGGGGTTGCGAGCCCTCCTCATGAGCTCCTTGCTCCATGTTTGCGACCTCTAAAAAAAACAATGGTGGCAGCCTCTCAAAAATTACCTGCTCATACCTACTCGATCTACTCTGTACATGGATGCTTGACGCAATGGAACTTACACGATGCAACCCTGCTTGACAACATCGACATGATCTGCTCTGCACACGGATAGGTGCGACCCTTGCTCGACGTGATCAAGACCCTCACTCTGCTCGCACGAAACACTTTGTTGGAATGATACACTTTGCTCAATGGCTATGGAAACCCTGCTCGAGATGGCCCTCACCTTGCATATTTCCTCATCTCTATAAAAGCCCCTAAAATCACATTAATCCAAGATACAAGGTGTATATGTCTCACGCCAATCCCCAAAATAGCCTCCAACATAAAAATCTAATGCTAAAACATCAAAACGTCTCCTCAAAAGGTCACACGTGTGGGTGTGAGAGTCTCCAAGGAAGGTGATGCCATCCTCCAAGGGGTACAAGGGCCTCTAATGCCACGTCTCTCCTCAAGAGGTGCAAAGCATCATCAAGGTTCACATCCCCTCATTAATAAGGTCATGCCTCATCACAATCAAGTGCCAACTCATCACCCACCTGCTAGGTCGGCCCAATGCAAGGTCATACCACTGCAAGCATGACTTCATCCTGTAGATGCACAACGTCTTAGGCGAAAATGTCAACTTCTTGAGGGGAAAAGGCTCCATCATCCCTCCAAAGGGGTATACCATATACCATCCTCATCAAGTGTAATGCATCCATCAAAACCCTGACATCCTCATGGGTGCAACATCCAAGGTTGGGGGCTTCTTTCCCTCTCAATGGCACATCAGGTTGTATCTACAACATCCAAGCTCATCAATGCAATGCCTAAGTTCTAGGACGCGCTAGAAGGTGTTTTAAGGCATGCCAAGTGATCAAGAAGGATAACGTTCATCATCAGGGGCCTAACGTCCTCCATACAATGTGCAACATCCTTGGTGCAAGAATCAAAACGTCTCTAACATGATCATCTACAAGGGTGCATCATCATCAAGCAAGGTTCACAACATCAAGTAAGACCAACGTTACAAGATGCATGGGTCATTAGATTCATACAAAGTAAGCCAATATCTAATATAAGAGCCACTTAAGCAATTCACATTAGGTATCATCCTCAAACTTCACACTAGCTTAAGAATTTATGCAATTTGCCAAGTTTAGGTATGGGAGGACCATCACAAGACCCTATTAGGTGTGCCAGTACTGAAGTAGAGAAGTAGTTCTCGAGAATGAGATGGTATGGGGTTTACTTCATGGTCATGGTGTCATGTGGTTTCATCGACATGTAAGGCCACATGTGGTTTCATCAACATGAGCGCCTTTATAGAGGTAGCGCTTGGTGCTTCAGTCACCCTTTCCTTGGCAGCGTGTGTATTTCAAACCCCTTTCTTGACTTTTGATTAATCATTTATTGCTTTGCAAGTCCCCTTTTTAGGTTCATGTATTTATTTTTTTACTGGGATGAAGTGCTTTTAGTTTGATATGCATTCTGTGCACTAGGACTTGGGACAATTGCCTCATACCGAGGGGGTTGAACTGAAGCCGACTTTTGGCTTTTGATTTTGTCATTTGTCATCCCACTATTCCATTTTTTTACAACATGCTTTTTTATTCTTTTTTTTACCAGTTGTATCAACCTCGGTCATTCTAGCCCCTTCTCATAGGAGGATGAAGGCACAAAGCTTTTTGTGATACATGTAACGACCATTTCCAAAAGATAGGACAATGAAAGGCACTGAGATGAAAAATGTTAAGTATGAAAAGGAATGGTATGTTACCCCCATCAAGGCTTCCCAGTAGTACGCCTTTTCCCGAGGAGTGACAACACTGGACTAAGGCACATATATTAGCCACCAAGGTGAAAGAAGGCAAAAAGCATAACTTTCAAGCATCATGATCCATTATTTGACTTCAACCCAAGATCCTCACCTAAATTCCTAATGCATTAAATGTAACACTTTATATGAAACAATGACTAATGTGTACCTCATGTGTGCTAGGCCACCATCATTGAATGAACCATGCTTATCAAGTGAGTGAGCTGAGAATGATGAGGGGGGAGGCATTTGAGGGGCTACTGTTCGTGGAGAATGTTGATCATCATCATCGGGATCACTGTCTGCAAATGTGGACCATGAGACGTGATCTCCTCTAGTTACCCCTAGGTGAGAGGGGGTAACATTGTTGATTGGAAACAACAAGGAAATCATCAAGAAGGTAAAAACTTAGTTGTCTTCTAAATTTGATATGAAATATCTTGGTGGTGCAAATTTTATTTTGGGCATGGGAATTAAAAAGAGATCGGGAAAACATGAAACTTTGGTTTAATCAGAGGAAATATGTTGAGACTATATTGTACAGGGTTTAATATGGAGGAGTGTAAACCGATCAAGGTCCCTATTCCTATAGGTGTAAAGTTATCTATAGATCAGTGTCCCAAGACACAGGAAGAGGAAGAGGATAAGTCTCGTGTTCCTTATGCTAGTGTTGTTGGCAGTTTGATATATGCAATGGTCTGTACTAAACTGAACATTGCCCATTTAGTGGGAATTTTGAGCAGGTATATGTCAAAACCAGGGAAGGAGCATTGAACAAATGTAAAGAGGGTTTTCAAGTATTTGCGTGGTGTTTCTGCCTTTAAACACACCTCCGGTTTAACACGGAAAAACTTTTAATCCATTGGGTGTGTCCTTGGGGGCAAGTCTCAAGTCAAGGTGTTGCCTCCTGATCCTCGACTCTTCCGTCTAGGCCAACTCCTAGTGAAGCCAAGATGGGTAGTCCCTAAGAAAATTAAATCTAAGGTTTGAACTTAATCTAAGAGCAAAAATAGATTCTAGGAGTTTTGTTACAATCAACAATAGCAAGATTAAATTGAAACTTATGACAACAACATGAAACAGAGGTTATACTAGCAACATATATGACATATAAAGATAAAATTGCTTATGTTGGAAAGTAAAGCATTCAAGATATTGTATATGAGATACAACTTAAAAAAAGGATACAAAAACTTGAATTGAAGTGATAAGCAAAAAGTGTTGACCAATGCTAGATAACGAAAATTGCTCCTTAGATGTTATGCCACATGTTGCTGCTGAAAGATTTTAGAAGTTGGTTTAATGTTGAGTGATTATTATGAAATGACCAAGTTTATTATGAAATTGCTTGTCAAAGTGAAATGCTTGAAAATAAACTAATCTAATATGTGGCCTCTCCAGATGCTATCCTTCAGCTTGGGAATTTACGGAGAGTTTGCCAAAGCCCAAATGGCCTCACCAACAAACTCAACAAAGGTGTTGGAGGTCCAACACGGGGAGAACCTAGATCTCAAAGTTCCGTCTGACTTCACACACTCCCTTTGTGCGGTTTTCCAAACACAAAATTAACTTCTTTTGAGATTGTCCTATTAAACTAAATCCGCATTGACCAACCTCGGTTTTGATGATTTCCCCAGATTGAGCTAGGCTCGCAAGTGCTCAGAGCATACACCGGGGAGCTGAGGGGATGGGTTTATTTGCAAATAAAAGAAATTGCAGTAAAAATAAATGTGTGACTAATTACTAAGTCCACACTGTCCAACCTCTTTTCAAAGGAGCCGAGGGGACTGGTTTATTTGCAAAGAAAAGTAAAATGACAATAAAGTAAATGTGTCACTAATTACTATGTCTGCACTGTCCAACCTCTTTTTAGAGGAGTTGAGGGGACTGATTTATTTACAAAAGTAAATAAATGTGAAATTGAAAGATTGAAAATTGAAACTAACTAACCAATTAAAAGTTACTTTGCAAAAATTTAAATCTAATCTAAAGATTTGTTGTGTAGTGCTTAACATTGTTTGTACGATTACTTTTAGTTTTCCTTTAGATCGTAGAATTTTTGAGAAACTTGAAACAAAAGACAACCACAACACCGACCCCCCTTAGGGGGAGAAGAAAACTAGGCATGTGTAGCCCGCTTTTATTACTTTCTTTTACAATGAACTTTTCTCTTTTTTTTTTTGGGAAGATTTATGATCCTTATAACTTCAGATCACAAGTATTACAATGTTTGAAAAAGGTTTAGTTTTCAAAGGTAATGTTCTGGGGTTCCAAATGCTCCGATTTGACCAAATTCGACAGAGTTTCTCCCTCTTTTATTGGCGACCTGCTAAAAACCAGCAAGTAAATTAGATTGAATCTCCCCAAAAGACACTTTAAGAGTGCCTTTGGAAAATAAACTTTCTAAAAAAACTTCCAAGTACAAAACAAGATTTTTTGTAACTTTTTGGTGGTAAAAAGAAGCTAAAAGAAGGCTCTCTTAGTTACTTTTGTTTGCTGTTATAAAACAACAAGCAAAAGCCACTAATTAGCTTGGTTTAAGCAATGAAAGTTACTCTTAAAGAAGAAACACTTTATGCCTTTGAAATTCTACGTGAAGAGCTTGCAAATAAAACGAATCTACTACTTAGATCTATCCTTTTAGATGTTTGAAAAATGAATCTAGATCTAAGTATGAATGCATGCAAAGTGAGAAAGATCTAAAATCAAACTTTGAAATTTAAATCATATCTAACTATTGCATGCATAAAGAAGTAACCAAAAAAGGAAAGAAATTTTGTGAATGAGAAACCCTTTGCTTGAGCTTGGAACTCCTTGGGCGAATGGAGTCTTCAAGTGGATGGAAGAGGAACTTTGTCTTCTTTTGGTGCTTGAAGGAATGAAAGATACAAGTTTGATGCACCACTTCTTCAAAGCTAGAGGTACCTGTGAACTAAAAGAAACCTTGCAACAATACTTGTTAAGATTATGGTGGCACCTACAAGAAAGACTCAAAGAAGCATGTTAGTTAAGCAAAACTATACATGCATATTATAATCTTTCAAGTAAATGCACAATAGAATCATAGAAAGCAAACAAACTGACTTAATTCTATCCAATGGAGTGATAACACCCTTCAAAGGCCTATCTAACAAATGAAGATACAAAATTACAAGAACAAGATCACCTCATAATCCAATCACATTGACAATAGATCCACACAATAGCTCCATACACTTTCTTGACCTCCAAAGTCTCTTGTATTCCAAATAGCATAAAAAGCTTTTACAAAATGATTACAACAAGCATTGGTTGAATTCCCATTAGCCAAATAAAGGGGGGGTCGACTTCCTTATAAAGGAAAAGGGAGAAGATCCCAAGGAGATGCACATGCCAAGTGGAGAGGTGCGCATGGCTTGATGAGGGCGTGTGGTAGAAAAGAGTGGAGTGAGCTTGCCACATCTTTGCTTGAGGAAGAGTGGCGGCAAGCCACCTCATGGCGGCAAGCCACCTCATGGCGGCAAGTCACCTTGGTGGTCTAAGTTATTCCATAGATAATACATGTGTAATATTTCTTTAGACATGATGAGATAACCCTGTGGCATGTCATGAAGTTGTGATTACCTTACGACGGTTTACTAGGATGTCATAGCATATAAAGTTTTCTCACTTGCGTCGTATTACCATGGGGAACATATTTCTAGTTAGAAGTGTGCCCTCTTCTAAGATGATTCATACTATTAGGTGTTTAGACTTGGTATCGCAATTCATATCCTAATCACACTAAACACTTTCCATTTCCCCAACTATCACTCGTTTTCATCCACAATAAAAAAATAGTTGCATCCCGTCTAAACAAAGGGAAGGTCGAAATCAAGAAAGCCTAAATCAAGTAAATCCACAAAGGCTAAGAGGTGAAGAGCAAAGTCAAAGAAAGAAAATAAAGTACAAACTACTTCACTATGCCCCCCCCTTTCAAAGTCCTAAGAACAAAATGCTTGTCTAATGTGAAAAAATGACTTAGAAAAACTCAATGAAAAGAACGGGGAAGTGCGTGCATACATAAGTAGTAAATGCTCCCTCTAGAAGGCTACTATAAAAAAATGCTTAGCTAAAATAAAGCTAGAGATTTAAAAAAACTAAAAAGTGATCTGTGCATGTCTACAACTTTGAGAGTCATCACATGGACATTTCCCCCTTTCCCTTTCATCACTAATCTCACTAATTGCCTATTCTCCACCTAAAAAACTTGGGAAATATGGGTTTTCCTTAGGAGTGGGCTTATTTAAAACTATTAACATTGTTTCCCTAGGTAAAACTTAGGCAAGTGTCAAAATCAAAATAAAATGTTATATTTACTAGGAAATTGTCACTTGAAACTATGAATTAGTGATTTTATAAGGGGCTAGATCCATCATCTTTGGTAGATATTACACATTGGAGTAACATTGGACCCTTTGGAGTCTTTGGACACATGGAGTGCCCCTTTTCCTATTTGAGCACATGCATAAATTCATAATTTAAGTGCAAGGGAAATTTTGATTTGACATGTGATTTATTTCATCAAAAAATCTAAGCATTTGGATCATTTGACCATTTTTGACCCTTTCAAAGGGGGGTTAACTACTTGGAGCATTATTTTATTGTATGTTGACCCTTTCTAAAGGGAAAAACATTATTTTATTGTAAGATCACCTTTAAAATATTATTTTGYTGATGGTTCAATGATTTGACCCATGGTTTTTGTAAGCGGTTTGAAGCCTCCTCTTCATCTATAAAAGAGGAGGCACTCTCATTTGTAGATTCATTGGAGAGTAAAATAAGTACTTTGCTCAAGCATTGTTGGTGTAAGTTTTTTTTTTTGGTTGAATTTCCTCTTATGTTTTAATGACGCTTAGATCATGGTGATTTCTTGATTAAGGGTTGCGAGAATTTTGATTGGACAAGGTATGGTTCATAGCCTATTTTGTTCGTTGTTATTTTTATTTAGATTTTATATTTCTAAAGGCTAATGTGTGGAACTTGGCATTTGCATATGAAATTTAATTAAAATTTCTATCCTTCTCTTTTGGTTTGATTCAGTGATGATCATCCCCTCCTCAGGAACTCTCCAATTATTTTTCTGTATCTTGGATCATCCTCATGCTCACCAGCTGGTGCGAGGATCTCCAACAAATCTTTCTTTAAAAGGTTTTTCACCAAATCTAAGAAGACCCCATCGCCCAATGGATAAGGCACTTTCAAAAATTTTCTAATCAAAACCCCTTAAATTTTCTCGTCACTATTTTTTTTGAGCTTATTGCAAAATATTTCTAATAATCTTCAGCGGGAAGGGTGTCTTGTTTTGATTGCAGGCTTTGTTCACTGTTGTGTATCCCATAAATATCATTTTCCTGAGCTGATTTTTCTTACAGGAATAAAATTTCAGGGTTTTCGGGTTCAAATTTTGGGCATACCCTCTGAGATTTGTAGCGGAGTTTATCGTCATAAATCCTCTTTCAATGTCATCCCTAGATATATTTCAACAACTTCACATTTAACTAGATTGTTGCTTCTGTTGCACTGGAGTACCCTTGTCATTTTCGCTATCAAAGGGTTGCAGGCATGTTGAGGTCTTTGGTGCTGGTTTAAATCGTCATATCTTATGCACCCTTGATCTGACTTCTCTTTCTGTCAGGCTAGGCATTGGTAGAAAATGTAACTCCATTGATGTGTATTGCATTAACATAGGCAGTGCATAAATACAATCTAAGTGACTGTTTGTCTTCTCAAACGAATCACTCTTCCTATCACCTATGACTCTTCATATTTACATTATTATTACAGTAACGCAATCCCAAGGATTACGTGTCTAACATTCCCCCCCTTAATCTAAAGGGGAGTTTGTGAGACCAAACATCATTTTGAACTTTTCAAAATTTTCTCTTCCAAGAGCTTTGGTGAAGATTTGCTCATTTGTGGAACAATGTCTCAAGTGAATAGTCTTGGCCTCTACATGATATCGAATCAGGTGATACTTTGTGTTGATGTGCTTAGTTTGATCATGGAATCTGGGATTCTTGGCCAACTTGATTGTAGAAGTATTGTCAACTAGAAGAGGAGTAGAATTCACTTGTTTGTGTTGGAAATCTTCAAGTATTTTCTCGAGCCACACAATCTCCTTCATTGCTTCTGTAGCTGCCACATATTCTGCCTCTGTTGTGGAATCTGTTGGAATCGACTGTTTGTGTGATCTCTAGGAGAAAACTGCTGATCCAAGACTCATGAGATAGCCTAAAGTTGATACTCCATTTTCCTTATCCCCAACAAAGTTTAAATTAGAATATCCGATCAACTTGAAGTCATCCACCTTGGAGTACTCGAGTCCAAAATCTTGAGTTCCTTTCATGTATTTTAGAACTCTTTTTGCAGTAGACCAATGTCCTTCACAAGGCTTTTGCATGAATGTGGAAAGAATCCCAACAACAAATGAAATGTCTGGTCTAGTGGTAGTAAGATAGATAAGACTTCCCACAAGTTGTCTATACTTGGTTGCATCTCCAAATTCATTCCCTTCTTTTGATATGAGTTTCAAATTATGTTCCATTGGAGTAGAAACATGATTGCACTTAGCCATGCCAAACTTGTTCAACAATTATCCATTGTACTTCTTCTGGGAGATGAATATGTACCTTGGATTTTGATTCCCCTCAATGCCCAAATAGTATTGAAGATGTCCCGAATTTGTCATCTTGAAGCCTTTCTTCAACTCTTTCTTTATGGATGCAATGTAGCTATCATTGTTCCTTGTTATCAACAGATTATCTACATATACTACAAGATATACAACAATTTTGCCAACTTTCTTGACAAATAAAGTTGCATCGTCAAGGTTGAAATGCTTGAAATTCAATTTAAGAAGATGCTTAGTTTACTTTTCATACCATGCTCACGATGCTTGTTTCAAGCCATATAAGGATTTGATGAGCTTGCATACCTTATGTTCTTGTTCCTTCACAACAAAGCCTTTTGGTTGAGACATGAAAACATTCTCTTTTAAGTCTCCATTCAAGAAAGCAGTCTTCACATCCATTTTGTGCTGCCATGGAAAATAGAGTACGAATGGTAGCCTATTTTGCTGTGGGGGCAAAAGTCTCGTCATAATCAAGTCTTTTTGTGCAAATCCTTTTGCCACGAGCCTTGCTTTGTGCTTGTCAAGTGAGCCATCTGATCTGTACTTGTTTTTGAATACCCACTTGCAGTCGATTGGTTTGGTTTTGAATGGATGATCCAACAACTTCCATGTCCCATTCTTGATGGGAGCATCATATTCCTTCACCATGGCTTCTTTCCATTCATCATGATAAGTGGTTTCTTCAAAGGAAGTCAGTTCAAGGTTAGTACATAAATTCAACTCACAATAATATGAAACATCCATGTCATTTACATCAATTGAGTTTGAATTATCTTCATTACCTCCATCTTGTCTTGAGGAAATTATGGTTCATGTCTTTCTGACCTCATCAAGATGTGTTATCGTGCAATCTGTACTTTCCCAAAGCCCAAGGCAAGTGAGGCAAGATTGGTGTAAAAAGGGGGTGACCTATCATCGCCACCTTAATGGGAAACCCCTTTCTGTTTAGGAGTATGTTAAGATTACCCCAAGGGAGACGCCCCTAGTGACCTAAAGGGCTGATGAAACTAAGACAAGGATGCAAGAATACCCCCCTCTCACTGGTCACTCAAGTCAAAAGGTCTTATGTCTTAAGAAATGAAGCAAAAGTAATGGATTAAGTGTACTTGTCCAGAACAAGAAACAAGCAAAAATATGGTAGTTTCAAGTACCAAATGATGTTAGTGCTTCAATAAGACAACGAACCTTTGAAATATAAGCTAGCTGATATAAAATTGCAGCAATATGAAAGTTTACAACAACAATAAGTATTTTATAACCACTGCAAGAAATATGCCTCATAATTGCTTGAAAAGACAATGAAAAGTTAGTTTTTAATAAGCAAAATGATAATCAATTTTCATATGCAATTTCTGAAATGTCTAGCTAGCATTAAAGGTCAGTTTTGAAGAAAATTTACTGCAGTTAGATGACTGTAGCAATCTTTTATAACAACAGCAAATATGTTAGTGATCTAGGCTAAATTAGGGTTAGAGATAGTTAGTAGAAGCTTAGGAGAAGAGTGTTTGAGTGTTTGATCAATCCTTCAACAAGAGAGAGGCTAGAGCCTAGAACTAGTGCCTTCTAGGGCTTATGGAGTCAAGTGGATGGCTTATTCTAAGGCTGCAAATCAATTTTGATAATGCACAAAAGTCTAAAAGGGTGAATGCATAGGAGTAGTAACTTAAGTTCCCCTATGCATTTTTCTCAATAAACAAGATACTAGGGTGTAGGCAATTCTAGGCCCTAGCACCTTGCTCTCCTTAGGCTTCTTATGGGATAAAAACTTCGACAAAGATGACTAGGTCAAAACCTTAGAGTGCTAGCAAATTAGGGATCTAGGGTTTCACTTGTCACTAGATCAATTCAATGAAAAGCTTGGCAAATAGAAAGTAAGAAAGTAGCAATTTAAGTTCCTTCAAGCATTAAGTATACCATGCAATTTCATAATCTTGTATGAGCAAATAAAACCATACATAAACCATTCAATAGATGACAAAAAATGCAGATTTTACCTACTTGCACCAAGAATAATCATGAAATACCATGCAAGATCACCATAAAAGCTCCCAAGATAGATCCAACTTGCAAAAAATCAACCTTATACAAGAGTGCGTGTAACACACCCGCTGCGGCGTAATAAAATTTTCGCCTTTTCTCGAGGGACAGAATCCCCGAAACATATGGAGCTTAGCACAGGCTGCAGACGCCACCTCTGCCTCGATAGAGTCTCTACGCGACCTTCCGGTCTTAAGGATTGTTCGGTTTCTTTTATGAGCCAAAGCAGCCTCTTTTGATTCCCAGCTGGAATCTTCTTCCAATCGATCCATAGGTCCTTTTGGAAGCTCCCCTGTGCGAACAACACTAGGCGCGAGCTCCACCCTTTGCGAGCGACCATAGCGCTATGACCAAGGCCTATTCCCGAAGGCGCTTGTCGCAACTGGCAATCTCGCGAGTTCGTGAGTCGAAACTCCTTACTCTTCCTTCCCAAATTCACGATATCCGAAATCACGTAATGGGTATAGCTCCCTTCTGTCAGCGCCCTCTGTGCGTGACTAACGGCTAGGCTAAGCGCTAGCTCCCATTGCAACTTCGCGACTTCGCAAGTCGAAAGGTTGAGCACTCATGCTCTTATCCTGCGAATCCCCGAGATGCGAGAAGTCAACAGAGTGTTAACTCCTTTCTCCAAGCGACGCGTGTTCGCCTGTCAATCATACAGGCCCCACTTTGTGGTTCTGCCACGTGTTCCTTCGTGCCCGACTTCGACACTTCACGACTTCTGATGTCGAGAAGAGGTCCACTCAACCTCTAAACCAACGAATGCACGATATGTGTGATGAGGCTCTGATCCAACGGTCCTCCCGTGACCTGGATCCAACGATGATCCTTGCTCCTCGCGATTTCGCCACTCGCGACTTGGAGCACCCAACTTCTGGGCTCTCACCTTGCGAACCTCCGAGTTTGCGAGATCCCTCGATCTCTGCCACCTGTCCTCCTTAGACAGACGGTTCTGATCTTCTCGCGACTTCGCCACTCGCGAAGTCAAGAGACTTCCTCCTCTGACTCCCGATGTCCGAATCCTCGATAGAGAGGATCTCGCGACACGTGTCCTCCTTCCAACGGATGGCTCAGATTCTTTTGCGACTTCGCCACTTGCAAAGTCTAGACGCTCACCTCTGTGAGTCCCGATGCCCAAGTCTCCGAAGCGGATGATCTCGCGACACGCATCCTGTCGCAGACAGACGGCTCTGATCCTTTCGTAAATTCGGAACTTCTGATGTCGAGTGTCCAGACCTTCGTCCTCAGGACCCCCGAACTCCCGAATGCCGAGATCTCGATACCAACTCCTTCGAGACTTTTCGCTTCTGTTGCTCACGAGGGTTTAACCCCCGTGCATCTCCTATCAGATCTAATGGTTGACGGGTGTTCGGACTAAGGTCTGACAACTCATACCTGTCCCGTGCTGTGCACTCTCCCGTCGCTCCCTGGACGTGGAAAAATCAATGGTCCGGATACTCCCACGGAACTTGGGGATCTACGGTCCCGATTTCTTTGCTACTCACGAAGACAAAGGAAAATGGGTTAAGGCATTTAACCCCCTCGTTTATTCCTCCAATCAAAG